>PVJN01024915.1:0-30602 GCA_004026805.1 Lasiurus borealis
CAGTCCGTGTGGTTCTGGGGTCCTTCCCGTTAGCACCCCCAGGAAGGACTCCCCTGAGCTCTCTGCCCACACCGAGGCCTGGGCGAGTAGCCCCATCCCAGCAGCGGGGGGGGGGGGGGACCCACTAGCTAGCGCCCTGTGATTCTCACACTGGACGTGAATGAAACGCAGCTGGAAGGGGGTGAGGAGTGAGCAGATGTTTGCAGGCTCTGAAGTGTGTCCTGGAGCCTGGGCACTGGGGGAGCTCAGGGCGGGCCTGCAGCTCTCTGGGGGGTCATCTGGGTGGGTGTCATGCCAGGGAGGCGAGAGGGAGATGGACTGTAAGGAGGCAGGAGTGAGGAGGAGAAGGGCTGGCGTATTCCCAGCGGAGGGAACAGCAGGCGCAGCAGTGTGGACGGGTAGACAGCCAGGAGCTGCAGTGGGCCCTCCCTCCGCTGCTCCTGGGCTGGAGGGGAAACTTGCTTCTGTGCCCCAAAGGGGGGTACTTTCCCCGGCCACTCAGACCATCGGGCCAATAGCGCCAGCCTCCGACTCTCTGGGGATGAAGTCCAAAACTGGTCCCCACTGCCACCGCCATACGGGCTCTCTTGCTGGTTCTTCACACTCACCCAGCATTCTGTGCGCGGGGTCCTCAAAAGGACAGGTTTCTCCAATGGACCGCCCCTCACTCTACCCTTCTCCTCGGTCACTCCTGCTCACCCTGCACCTTACCCTCCACAGCCTGCCAGCTTTCCCCTCAGACCGCTGTCCACGGTGGGGGAGGGGGGGTGGATGCCAGGCCTATAGTCTGGAGGCCACCCTGTGGATTCATGCCCTCTCCTCCTTTCTGCCTTTCCCTCCCACAGAAGATCCAGGCACCCAGGACACACCACCTCGGTAAGTGAACTATCCCCCTCATCCTCCCCCTTCACACCCCCATACACACACAAGTTCTGCGCTGCCTGCCTCCAGCCTTTAGTTAGAGTTCAGGCCCTGGATCAGGGCCCCGACACCCACCTCACTGCTCCTTCCTCCTTCCTGCCCCAGGCTGGGGGAGCTGGGCTGTGGTTCGGGAAGTCGGGAACCCCTACCTCCTGTGTTGGATGATCAGCCAGCTGTCTCTTCCCCACAGGCCTCAGGCTCAGGAGTCCAACTATGAGAATTTGAACCACAGGAGCCCGCGGAGTCAACCTGCAGCCACGTGTCCACCGCGGGGAGCCCCTCAGACACCGGCATCCACGTGTGCACCGTGAGCTGCCAAGGCCGGCATGAGGCTTGGCTGGGTAGCCCGTCCTGGCTCTCAGGCACCTTAGGGCCCCTAGCCTGGCACCCCCCGGGAGTCAAAACCCCCCACAGGGGCTCAGTGGTCTCCTGCATGGACATCCGTCTCAGAGCTCCAGTAACATGTCAGTGGGGCCAGCATTTTGAAAGAGTGTGTATGTGTCTGTGCACGTGTGAGCTCCAGGTGAAACTTCTGGAAAAGCCCTTTTCTCACCTAGAACACCCCAGGAGAGCAGGCAGGACACTGGCCATCGGGCCCGTGGCCCAGACTCCATCCTGACCGTCACTCGCTTGCTGTGTGGACCAAGCGCATGTTTCTACTATGTAACGTGGACAATCCTATGTTTCCCTCCCGGCTGGGAGGACTCTCAAGGTCTGAGGATGGGGAGGGACTTGGGGAAGTGCCAAGCTGTCTCCACAGGTGAGCGTGACCTTGGGACTTGAGGAGTTAGTTGTTGGACAAGTGAGGCCTCGCTGAGAATTCACGCTCCAGAGAGCAAGCCTGAGGCCGGGCCGTGGGGCTGGGGCTGTGCAAAGCGGTGGGCCACGGAAGAGCGGATCGGCAGTGAGGGAGAGCTTAGTGTCCCTGCCCCCCCCCCTTTCTGCCCCCCTCTCTCCCCATCAGCTGCTCTGCACTGCCTCAAGCTGGGACACCTGGGGAAAGGAAAACAACAGGGCATCCGAAATCCACCGTCCTCAGGCTGGGAAACATCACGGGGACCGGGCTGCAGGACCCCAAGGATAAAGCAGCTACAGCTCTGACCTCTCTCCGACCCTCCTCCTCCCGGGATGCACAGAGGCACCAGCAGTGTCAACCCGTTTGCCAGGGTCCAGCCTTCCACATCCACACGTCTGTGTGAACTTGTTATCACTTCCTTGGGGTCAGGCCGTGGGCAGGAGGTGGACTTGGGACCGGGGTGAGCTGGCAAGAGGAAAGGGCCACAGAGATTCCCCCACATGGGACTGAAGAGGCAAAGGGTGCAAACTTGTGTTCCTTCAGGACTTTTTCAAATGCTCCAGCGGTGACCCAGAGAAAGCACGGGGCTTCTCTCATTCTTCCCTGGGGAGATGGCCTGAAGGCTGAGGGGTTTTACGAGTTAGTAAGCCGGGCAGTGCTAGGAGGTCCCTCCTCTCCAGAGCCTCTGCCAGGGCAAGTGGGTGAGGGAGGCTCAGGGTCACTGGGATCCATCCAGGAGCCAGTCTGAGCTGTTAAAGCAGTGGTTCTCAACCTGTGGGTCTCGACCCCTTTGGAGGTTGAACGACCCTTTCACATGGGTCGCCTACGACCATCGGAAAATGCAGATATTCACATCACGATGCATAACAGTATCAACATTTCATGATTGGGGGTCACCACCGCATGAGGAACTGTATGCAAGGGTCACAGCCTTAGGAAGGTTGAGAACCACTGTGTTAAATCTCCCTGAACGGGGATGCTTTGGGGCACCTCAAGGGAGAGTCCTGTATCACCGGGGAAGAAATGAAGGACGCAGGATGCTGGTCTTGGAGCCTCTGCCTGGTCCTCGAGGCCAGTTTCACAGCCAAGAACCATAGTGGTAGAAATTATTTCTTAGGTGTCTGTTTTGTGCTGGGAGTTGGGCCAAATGTTTGGGGGATACAAAAATGAATAAGTATGTGTATCAGTCAGGCTGTGGTAACAAACAACCTCCTGATCACGATGGCTGAAAGTAGTTGGGGTTTATTCTCACCAAAGCTACATGCCCATCACAGATTGATGGTGGTGGGCAGGGGCTGAGGGTTGCTCATTGTTCTTACTTAGGGATCCACCATCTCTACTGTTATGTGTTTCTGGATTGGAGGTAAAAAGAAAGCTCTAGAGCAAGCATGTCAAACTCGCGGCCTGTGGGTTGAATACCTCATCTATTTGGCCTATGGTAGCCTTTGAGTTTGACATGTTTGCTCCAGAGCAGTGGTTCTCAACCTTTCTAATGCGACCATTTAATACAGTTCCTCGTGTTGTGGTGAATCATAATGTAAATATCTGTGTTTTCTGGTGGTCTTAGGCGACCCTGCTAGTGGTTCTCAACCTGTGGGCCGCTGCTGTAGAGCCTAAGACCATCAGAAAACAGATCACGACCCACAGGTTGAGAACCGCTGCTCTAGAGGGTCTGCCATTGGCCATAAATAACTGCATGTCCCACTCACTCTCAAGGGGCTGGGCAGTGCATTGGGGGACAGCCCTGAGGACTCATCGTGAATGGGGAATTATGAAGCGCAACAGGATGTGGGGGTGCTGTGGGAGCACATAAAAGGGGATGACTGGCCCAACTTGGGAAGGATTCCTAGAGGGGGTCGTGGAAGGAGTACACATGAGCCATGAAAAAGGGGGAGAACGAAGCTTGGGAGGTAGGAAAGAAGGGCATTCTAAGCAGAGGGGACCATCTGCACCGAGGCCAGGAGGTAGACAGAGCATGATGTTTAAACAGAAGTTCTGAAGAGTGAGGGTGGGCAGGGGGTGGCCAGCAGAGGCTGCAGGGTGAGGACCCAGCCCCACAGCGATGAAAGTAGTGGAAGGGAGTCCGTGAACCCAAGGGGCTCAGCTCCCTGTACCGCTCAGCATGACAATTCTCCTGTCTGACCACTGCACCTGCTCCACCCCCCACGATGTCTGGGGCTGGCTTTCCACCCTGGGACCCTGGGCACTCAGAGCAGTGTTTCCCCACTGGGTTCCCAGGGCGCCTGGATCAGGAACCCCTGGGGAGCGTGCTCGGGTCCCCACGCTGAGCACACCCGGACTTCCCGAGTCACAGGCTCTGCGTGCAGAGCTGGATCACAAGCCCTCGGGTGATTTTACCCCTCACTTCGTACTGTGATCATTTCCAATGCACAGCAAAGCACAAAAGTAAGCTGGTCTCCCAATACCCACTACCTACACTCAACTGTGTGTGTGTGCATGTGTGTGTGTGTGTGTGTGTGTGTGTGTGCGATCCATTTGTGAGTAAGCTGCAGGCATCCCAGGATGTCACCCCTAAATACTGAGTCTTCAGAGAACAAGAGCATCCCCCCATTACCTCAATGCCATTGCCACATTTGAGAAAATTGCTCATTGAATAATATGGTCCTACAACCCAAATCCACATCCACATTCCCCAACGGTGGTCCTTCCTGTGATTGGCACTTTGGAACAGAAGCGGCACATTCCTCAAAGGCGTGTGCCTCTGACCACGTGGTCGCAGACACAGTGATGGGCCAGGCACACTGGGAGGGGGGACAGCGGAGGCTCCCTCTGGCGCTCCAACAACTCACAATGCACAGCTGCCTCCTGCTTGGTCTTCAGATAAAGCAGTTGTTCTGGGAACGGAAGGGGCGGGGCCTGCACCTGACCTTCACCAGGCCCCTGGCTGCCCTCAGAGCCTGGCGTTCTTACTGCGAGGTCCTCCATAATCGGAGCCTCTGCAACAGTCAGGCTCTGCAGATGGCAGCAAGAAAGAGCGGATCAGCAGTGATTCCCTCAGCAGTGTCCTGGGTGCCCTGAGTCACTGAGAGAAGTGACCTGAGAGGCATGGTGTTTTCCAGGAAGGACCTCCCAGTGGGCACAGAATGCCGAGCCATGGCCTCCCTTCCTGGGCGCATGAGCCACTTGTTCATTCTGAGGGGCTCACCACACCCACAGGCTCCCCCTCTTGGCCAAACGGAGGCTGCTGGGCATGGGCAGCAGATGAAGAGGCAACAACTGCCCGGTGCCCGCCCAGATCCACAAGAGCCCCCGCACCCTTTTCCTGCCCTCAAAGAGCTAGCTCCGTGGTCGGCAAACTGCACTCGCGAGCCACATGCGGTTCTTTGGCCCCTTGAGTATGGCTCTTCCACAAAATACCACGGCCTGGGTGAGTCTGTGTTGAAGAAGTGGCATTAGAAGAAGTTTAAGTTTAAAAAAGTTGGCTCTCAAAATAAATTTCAATCGTTGTACTGGTGATATTTGGCTCTGTGGACTCATGAGTTTGCCGATCACTGAGCTAGCTAATAGCCTAGATTTTAAATTAAGATGTGGCTACATGAGACAACATAGTATTACCTACACCAGTGGTCGGTAAACTGTGGCTTGCGAGCCACATGTGCTCTGTTGACTAATGAGTTTGCCGACCACTGATCTACACTGACGGTAGTCCCCCTGCCTTTGGATGGCAATGACACTGGGGTGGGGGTGAGGACCTGCGTGTTCACACGTATCCCACGCCCAGAGAGGATGAGAGACAGGGGTCTACCTTCAGGCTAGAGAGATGTTTGAGACCAAGGGTTGGGGGTGCTGGGCTTGACCCACCTTCATCCACTGAGGTTCAGCCCCACCCCCTCCACCAGAACAGCTCCTCTGTTTCTGGGGGCCCTGTGTCCTCAAAGCCCCTTCTCTGTCATCGCAGGCAGTTCTCCCTAAGAACCCAGGAGACAGGTAAGGCTTCAAAGACTCTCACTTTAACGTGAGGGAAAGTCCCAGGTAGGAAAGTGATCTGGCCAGCATCACGTGTTTGCCCTCCACCATCCTGGGCCCATTCAGAGTGTGTCCTACAAATGTCAATGACAAGGAACACCAAGGAAGGACTTTCCAAAGCTGAAGGGATTTCCTGACAAACCATGACCAAGCGGTTACACCGCCCTCCCTGGCAGCTCTGCCCTCCCTGAGGTGCCCTCCCCCCACCTCACCCGGGAACTCAGGCCGAGGGAGCCTTCGTGCAGCTTCATGTCCCTCCTGCCATGGTCCCGACCAAGTGATGGACCCTCCGGGGGCTCCTGAGTCTTTGGAATCACCAGGTGGCCTCCTGCCAATGCCAATTCTCAAACCCCCGAAGGTTTAATTTCTCTTTGAAACTAGAAGCCCGTGGTAGTGAAATGTCACAGGACATAGATTCCACCCGCTCCAAGCTTTCTATTGTCCCTTAGCGTGATTTCTGGATGAAAAGACCTGCCAAGCAACTTGCCAAAAATGAGTCAGGTCCACCATGGATACGTTAAATTTGGGTCTGGTTTATTTGCAGTTTACTTAACCAATTCTCATTTTTTTCCTGTTTCTCATCAATCCTATCTAATAAAAGAATAATATGCAAATTGACCGTACCTCTGCTACACCCACCAGCCATGCCCACCAGCCAATCAGAG
Organism: Lasiurus borealis; assembly: GCA_004026805.1. NCBI lineage: Eukaryota > Metazoa > Chordata > Mammalia > Chiroptera > Vespertilionidae > Lasiurus > Lasiurus borealis. The sequence goes on from PVJN01024915.1 coordinate 6,370, forward strand.
TGAGTATGCAAATTAACCCAACCAAGATGGCTATGGCCACAGAGAGAGCAGGAGGGAGGCTTGGGTTGCCCCTCCTGGCGATGGAGGAAGCCAAGCTTTCCGCACACCCTGGCTGTCTGCCCAGGCCTCCGCTTAAGGCAACAAAGTTTCAATGGCTGTGCTAGCAGAAGGCGTGGCTCCGCTCCAGGCTACAAAGCTTTAATTGTAGAAGAGAAATAAATCCCAGATACCAGGGCCTTCGCTTGGGTCGCCCGGGGTGTATGGCTGGCCTGAAAACCACCACAGACCCCTCACCCAGGCCACTCCCACGCCCCAAGGGAACATCCACCCTGATCTAGGGCAAACCAGTGGCCCCCACCCATGCACCAGGCCTCTATTCTATCTAATAAAAGAGTAATTAATATGCAGATTGACCATCACTCCAACACACAAGATGACTGCCCCATGTGGTCAAAAGATCCTGCCCCCATGTGGACACAAGATGGCCAACAGGGGAGGGCAGTTGGCAGGGACCTAGCCTGCAAGGGATGGCAGTTGGGGGTGACCAGCCCACAGGGTAGGGCAGTTAGGAGCAAACAGGCTGGCAAGGAAGCGGTTAGGCATCAAGCAGGCTGTTAGGGGAGTGGTTAGGGGGTGATCAGGCTGGTAGGCAGAAGTGGTTAGGGGCAATCAGGAAGGCAGGCAAGTGAGCAGTTGGGAGCCAGCAGTCCTGGATTGTGAGAGGATGTCCTAAATGGGCACTGATCCTACCTAGATTAGGCCTAAATGGGCAGTCGGACATCTCTCAAAGGGTCCCAGATTGGAGAGGGATCAGGCTGGGCTGAAGGACACCCCCCCTGCACAAATTTTGTGCAGTGCCTCTAGTATATATATAAAAATATGTCCTTTGTACAAGTGTGTAAAATGCTGAACAATGAAGAAGTGAATATTGCACATTTAATGACCAAAATAAGTTGTGTTTTTAAAATATATGTATTTTTTCATTGATTTCAGAGAGGAGGGGAACGAGAGAAACATCAATGATGAAAATCACTGATCGACTGCCTCCTGCATGTCCCCCACATCCTGCACTGAGGATCGAGCCTCCAACCCAGGCATATGCTCTGAATGGGAATCAACTGTGACCTCCTGGCTCATAGGCCAATGCTCAACCACTGAGACACGCCAGCCAGGCATTAAGTTGGGTTTTTAAAGGCCACCCTAGACATGTGGGAAGGGGAAAAAAAAGAGTTGAAAATACAACTTTTAAGCCATGGAAAGAAAAATAAGTTCTAACTCTCAGTGCTTATGAGAGAGATTACATCTCCCATTAAAAAAAAAAAAATGATATTATCCTCAAATAGGGTCAGTAGTCCTTTTTTTTTTCCCCAAGTGATTGTCATCAGAAATCAGGAACCCAGTCAGACTGAAAGAAACTCCAACTCCAGCTTCTACGGGATGGGGATGCCTCTATCGTGTGTGAGGATCACCTTGGACCAGAGCAAGGTTGGGCCAATTGTAAGCCAAGAAATTCACCCAGCTCGACCCGGATGCACATGGAAGATCACAGCAGAGGATACTTCTTTAAATAACAAAACACCCGTTTCCAGCACTTTGCTGAAGAAGACACAGTTAACTGAGCAGGAAAAAAATCAACCACTGCATCAGAATAAGCTGTCATGTTGGCCCCAAATGAAGAGCGGGCAGCTTTAAGGTGAAGCACAAAGCGCCTCATTGTTGGACCCGCCATGCAGTGGCTAAGGAGGCCAGTCTTTGGCAGCAACTGATGTGAGACTGAGGCCTGGAGTTTGCACTCAGCACCAACTGAATGTGCCAACCTCAGGGCACAGCTGCTGAGGGCCGATGCCGCCAGAGTCCAGGGGCGTGAACTTGGTGTTGGGCCCACACTAGTGTGACCACCCTCCAGGGCAGGGACCCGGCGAGGGCACAGAGTGTAGGAGGCACACTCTTGGCATCTGTGAACGAGTGATGCTTAAATTTGAGTCCCAGGGGACTTGGGGACACACGTAGGTCCTGCCTCCATCGGGCTGAGCAGACACATCAGCAGGTCCTCCATGCCTTAGCCTCTGTGCCTCCCAGCTCACCGTCCCCTGCACTGTGGAGGGGGGAGATGAGTGGAGATGCAGGGGTGCTTTTCACAAGACCAGAAGGCTGCTGGACACATCTGCACAAAGCACATCTGCACCTGATGCCACATGTGGGGAGGAGTCTGCACCAGGTCACCCTCAGCACAGCTGAGCACGGAGGGGCTTGTCTTGCCCGGTCCAGGCCTCCACATGCAGCACCAGGTCTGTCTCCGGGACTGGTCCTGCAACTCTTTCTGCCAGCAATGGCTCCTTATTCCTGACAGCCACTAGCCACAGCAGCATTGCCACCTTCTGGCTATTTCAGGATCTTTTTTTTTTTTTTATCTTTATTATTGAAAGTATTACAGATGCCCTCCTTACCTCTCCCCCCTACCACACACACACACACATTGACCTCAATCCCACACCCAGCCCTCCAGGCCTTCATCACACTATTTACTGTAATAGTATGTAATGGGCTATGCATATGTGCATATAAATTCCCCGGTTAATCTCTCCTTACCACCGACCACGCCTTCCCTCTAAGATTTGTCCCTCTGCTCCTTGCTTCTGTGTTTCTGGATCTATTTTGTTCCTCAGTATATGTTGTTCATTAGATTCCATATATGAATGAGATGTGATACCTGTCTTTCTCTGCTTATTTCGCTCGTTGTCTTTAAAGCACCACCTAGAGCCGTTCAGATGACCCTGTGCCATGAGCAGACCTTCTCTTAAGCATGAGGGAGTTAAAGAGGAAGCACTTCGGCCAAATATCTCTGATATTCCAGGCACACTGTCAAATACACTAGATGACGTCAGGCATAAAAGTCTGCATCAGCCTTAACAACCGAAAAACTTTCCAAGAGAGTTCGACAGCACAAAAACAGATCCTCCCCAGCTACAATTAAAGAACGATTTTATTTTTTATAATTTTTAGAGATCAAATACATTATAAATATTATAAACCTTCAAAAATTAACAGATTAGTCATAATTTTCTTTAAAATGTACATACTGTCACACAAAAGTTTCACAGTCTGGGATATCAATCATTACATCCTCCTCCAAGAAAACAGCACGCAAAATGTTTCCTGTCAAAAAAAAGTCTATTGCCAGATCAGCCCCACACTGTCCACAGCTTCTAAAAGTTTCTCATACGCATCACGGGACGATGGCCGGTTTGAACATGGCGAGGAGCAGAAGCAAGGACAGCTCTGAGAGATGCCCGTCTGAGATGGCCAGGGGTGGCCCACACCCCTGCAGGTCCTCGGGGTGATCTTCAGGCCACGTCTGTGAGGCAGAACGCTCTGTCCACTTAAAAAAGAACCGCCGCAGGCTTGCACATGTCTGGGGAAGCACTGCAGGAGGAGGTCTGGACAGAAAGTTACCTCTGTAACCCATGTCCCCATCCCCTGCTAAAGGTGCCCAGGGACGGAGACATTTTCAGGAAAATTTCCTTGGGCTACAGGGAACCCATACACAAAAGACACATTATGCAAGCGAACAACCAAACTCAATTTGGAGCCAACAGGATTATGACTATGATGTAATGAGTCAAATGGCCAGCTCCTGGGGGAAATGACAAGAGCAAAGAGATGACAAGAGAACAAGAAGGCGATGGACAGAGGGGCTTTGGTAATGAGTGGACTGTAACAACAGAAGGCACGTGGCTATTGAGAACCAGCCAGTCTTCAGTTGTCTCCTGGCCTGGCCTGGTTTCCACGGACCAGTGTTTCCATAGGCTTGCTAGCTTCATTTCCGTTTCAAAATGGAGTGAAGAACCAAACAGGAACAGAGAACCAAGTTCTCTCTCTCTCTCTCTAACAGGGCACTCAGATTTCTAACTTTGTGTCTAATTTAGAAGTCTGCAGAGGCCAAGTAAGTGATGTGAGCGGGGCCAGGGCTGGGATAGGATGAAGAGAATGTATGCCTACACTGGACCGGAGAGAGGAAGCCCAGTTTCGCACCCTCCACATGTGGACCACACACACACACCCGTGCCCAGCAGGCTCAGCGCCACCTGCCAGCGTGCCACCCCCGACTTAGACGGATGGCCTCCCGTCACCATCTCTGCTGTTCACCAGAATCAGATCAAGTGGCCACATCTTGGACAATGACTTACTTTAATTCAGCATCTTCTCTCCCTTCCGAGAGAAATAAATAACACTTTAAAGCTGATGTATTTTCCCATATTTGAGAAACGCAGAAATTTTCAAAGCTTGTTTTACTTTGAAAAAACATGAATGTGGTTCAAAAGTGAGGGTTCGACATGATTCCCAAAGTGGTTAGATCCGGCACAGGAGCCTCGACATGGAAAGCAAACAGGAGTCCTTGTGAGGCGGCCTGGATGTTCGGCAACTGAGAGTAGCCCTGATCCCAAGCGGAACTGCGTCAGTTTATCTCATTGGATGAACATACAAACTGAAAAGTCCAGGGAAGTTTTAAGAACTTGCGCGCGCGCACACACACACACACACACACACACACGTGCACATGCACAAAGCATTCCTTAGTGCCTCTGACTTGCATCTCGGTCAGCTACTTCATTGGCCACACTGACTCCACAGTGAGGCGGGGCAGTCACGTGTGCAACAGCAAGGGTAAATGTAAACATAAACAGCAGCGGAGTTTGAGGCGTCGTGTCTCTATCGGATGTTGTCCAGGTAATGCACTTCCGGATAGAGGCGGTTCACCAGAAGGGCCAGGAAGCTTTTCCCGTCGTGGAGGCAATGGCCCGGGTGCTTTATGAACTGTGCCGCTTGGGAGATCTGCTCCTGGTATTCAATGTACTGCTTACTTAATGTCAAAGATTCAAGCGTGCTCAGAGCCTAAAAACGGGGAAGGCAAGAGGGTTAACCACCTGGACGCTTGTGAGTCCAGCAGGCGTGGCACACCTACCGTTGTCATCTGGCACAACCGGGGGCCTCTGGGGAGGCTGTGGAACTGGAATCAGGCTGCCCCAGCTCCTGGGCTTTTGCCGCATCTACACACACAGCCTCCCTCTTCCTGGCCTGCGTTGCTGCCAGCCCTTCCCCACAGAGAGCCACGGCTGCGGCCACCTGGCCTACCGCCCATCCCCAGTGCCAGCAGCAGCGAGGACACTGACTTCTCAACCAGAGACTCATCTGCCGACTTGTGACAGTTCACACATGACACAGGGCTGTCTAGTCAGCTGGGGCCACAACTCGGGCATTGTAAAAACAGAGATGCTGGTGAAAAACCTGCTGGCTGTACCATTTGATTTTCGCTCTTAAGAACCAAGATTCCATCCTGAATGTGGCCGCCTGAAACACCACAAAGCTAACCAGAGCGACACATATCACGAACAGAGACACCACTGCAGCGTGTCAGAGCATGGGCCCCGAGCTGGCCTGGTGAGTGAACCCCAATCCTGGCTCCAGCACTCAACTAGCTGTGAGATTTGCAGCAAATTACTTAGCTTCTTTCTCTCTCCATTTCCTCATCCATAAAAATGAGGACAATAAAAGTTCCTATGCTACCAGGTTGTTATGAGGATCAGCATCAAGGGATTACCTGAGTCTGGCAAGTAGTAAGCTCTCAAGAATGCGTATCATTTTACATCGCACACCTGTGTACCCGGCCAGCCTGATGACAGGTGACAATCGTGACAGGAATGGGACGGTCCACATTTTAGAACACGCTGAAACTGTTCAAAGCCACCATTCTCTCCATGCTGGATTATTACAACAGTGGTCCACTCCAGACTCACAGAACAGGAACCATTTCCTTGGTTCAAGTGAGAGCTCAGCTGACCTCCATCACTCTCAGTTGTGGCCCCTCCTCAGTGCCGGTCCCCAGGCCCCAAGTTCTAGTCCAGACTGGCCTGCTTCTTCCACTTGGTGGGAACAGGGCTCCAGGCAGGAACCTTTGCAGAATGTGGTAGAAAATCTGGGGCAGCACAGGTCACCCCTTTTCCAAAAGGTAGAGCACGAAGGGCATGCTGGCCTCCTGCACGCCATCATGCCAGCGTTGTGAAGACCACACAGAGCCAGCTCCCTGCCTCCACCCCCTCCTCCATCTCTCCCCAGTGGAAAACACCTGTCTCTTCACTGAGAGCTGCTTTCACTGACCTGCTGAGCTTTTATGGTGAGGTATAATTCAGAGCCAGGCTTCAACCGGATCTGATCCTCGGCGGGAACCTGAACAGAGAGGAAGGCGGCCATGCTTCGGGCAGCCACACGGAACCTTGGGCGCAGGGAGAGGTCAGAGTCAATGACTATTGAAGTAACCACTTAAAAACAAATAACATATTTTCTATTAAAAACCAAGACTCACACATTTCTTAGCCTCTTTAGGAAATTCTTAAATATGATCAAGAAGGAGCCTTAACCTTCCCTTCCACTATCACCGCCCAAACAATGGAGGCATAATTCAGACCAGGAATGAAAGTGCTGGCAAGATGTAGAAGAGCTGAAACTCTCTGACAGGGCGGGTGGGGATGTAAATGGTGCAGGTGCTGTGGGAAAGTTTGGTGGGTCCTCAATAACTTAAACACAGAGTACTGTTATAACCCAGCAATTCCACTCCGGGGAATATACACCAAATGAACCTAAAAGGAGTGCCTGTCCTAAAAAATACTTGTAAACAAACTTCAGAACAGCATTATTCATGATAGCCTGTCAAATGATGAATGAATAAACAAAACCTGTACGGTATATCCATACATGGAATATTATCAGTCCCAAAAAGGAATGAAGCACCGATACATGCTAATCTATGGATGAGTCTTGAATGTTATGCTAAGGGAAAGAAGAGACATGAGGCCACGTACTATGCAATTCCATTTACATGAGACGCGCAGAATAGGATACACACAGAGACTAATAGGCAGTGATTGCTGAATGGACTGCCATTTGGGATGAAAATATTCTGAAACTAGATTAGCAGTGATGGTTGCAACACATTGTGAATATACTAGTACTAAATGTCATTGAATCATACGTTTTAAAATGGTTACCATGGAAAATTTTGTGTTATGTGCATTTCACCAGAACTTAAGTGAATCAGAATCATGCAGTCTGATAAATTCTATCACAAGCAAAGAAACAGGATGCTAACTGGTTTGGATTAAGTGATCCCCAAAATTGCAACAACAGGATGAGCTAGACCGCAAGAATGCTGACGTCAGAATGGGATGAGAACTCTTCCCAGCACTGATAAGGGCTTTAACGACAAACCAGCATGAGGTACGACAAACCAGCATGAGGTACGTATCAGGCGATAAAATGGGAGGCTCATGGCAAATTCTTTCAGACCTTGGACTTCTTAGCAGCAAAAGTCTAGGTTTGTTTCTCACTGCTGATCCTTCTTCTCCGTTAACTTTAACTCATCCTGACTTAACAGCCCTAGCAGAGGGAGTCCCTGCTGGGACCGGGATTACCCTGAGTAAATACCCTCAGGGAGGCAGCTGACAGGGCATTTTAACCTCATTCCATAAACCCTCATGGGCTCCAAGGCAAGAAGAAATCAGCAGTGTGGTCAGGCTACAAAGTCAAAATACAAGAGACATTACTAAACACACACACACACACACACACACACACACACACACAACTCTTTGATCATAAAACCAGAATCGTTTTAAAATGAGAACAATATAAACATGATTTTAAATCAGGAGATGTGACCAGGCCTTGATCATTTTTCCTTCGTCTCTGAGGGAAACCTGGTCTCTAAGTCGTGTCTCACAGCCCCGGGTGGGTGCAGACGCCGAGGCCAGAGAGCAGGCAGGCGCTTGCTCACCTGTTAGACAGGGGCGACTTCCGGCCGAAGCCAATGGCCCCCAGGATCCCCGAGCTGAGCCTCTCCTCGGCCAGCAGGTTCTGGCGGCTCTGCAGCAGGAGCAGGATGCGAATGACGGACTCGGTGAGGACCGAGTCGTGCTGCTCCGTCTGGATCAGGGACAGCTGCAGCACCTGGTGCCACCACAGGAACAGCTTCGCCTCTTCCTGCGCAGACCTGGAGGGAGGCCGGGAGGAAGTGACATTGGAAGGATTTTTTCTGCTCCCGTTTAACTGGAAGTCCACGTGTGAGTCTTAAGTGTAAGGGGCAGTTAGTACTTTTAAAGCTTAAGCTGATGGGGAACAGTGCTAAAGTAAGGGGACTGTATTTATTAAATGCTTGCGGCATTCCAGACACCGCGTGAGCTTTATGTTCCTTCACTGGATCCTCACAACAACCCTATGAGGTAAACACTGTTATCCCTACTGAGCTGATAAGGAAGCTAAAGGCTGGTGCTTCAAAATGCCTGTTTTAGGACATGAAAAACCTGCTCAGAAAATCAGCCCATGCAAGTGAAAAGCTTTCTAAAACAAGTGCTCCTGTACCTCCTAGCCTGGTTTGTTTCTGTTTCACTTGGTTCTGGGGACTTAAAGGAACACTGACTTCAGCCTACAGTCCAAGGGCCCAAACCCAGCGATCTGGCCGGCAGCCAGAGGGCCACCCACCTCGGGTACACCTGCTCCAGCCACTTGCTTAGGAGCAGCAGCACCTTCATTTCGTTCCGCAGCGTCTGCTCGCTGTTGAGACACTGCAGCAGGTAGACGTAGAGGGTCAGGTAGCTGCCGAGGGACAGGCACTCCTGCAGAAACTCCTCTATGGTGAGCTCGGGAACTTGAAGGGACACCAGGATGGGGCCCCATCCCACAATCTGATGGAGGGAGCCTAGGAAAAGAGCACCAAGAGGAGAGCGCAGTCAGCGCCAGACTCGAATGATGGAACTACTCGAGTGAGTCTCTTCCCTTTAAGCCAGTGGTTCTCAACCTTTTTAATGCCACGACCCTATACAGTTCCTCATGTGGTGGTGACCCCCAACCATACAAATATTTTCGTTGCTACTGTTAATGAATCGTAATGTAAATATCTGTGTTTTCCGATGGTCTTAGGTGACCCACAGGTTGAGAACCGCTGCTATCGAGCCTAAGACCATCGGAAAACACAGATATTTACATTACAATTTGTTAATAGTAGCAAAATTATAGTTATGAAGTAGCAACAAAAATAATTTTATGGTTGGGGGTCACCACAACATGAGGAACTGTGGTAAAGGGTCGTGGCATTAGAAAGGTTGAGAACCACTGCTTTAAGCTTCACATCACTGCCCACCGTGGTGCTAGAGCCACAACAGCGAAGAGGTCTGAGCTGACACCAGAAAGCCGACCTGCTAAATGCCGCTGCCTGGCCAGCCACCAGAGGGCCACGGAATCAGAATCAGTGCTGCATTTTTATAAACGGCCTTTCTCATCTTATTGTGATCATTAAAATCACACACAGACACTGCCTGGCCCAGTCAACTAAAAGTTCTAACTACAGAATCGTTTATGTTATAAATACTTACATTTTCCAAGGGAGACTATTATTATTCTACCCATCATATTTTTTACTCATGCTTAGTTTGACTCATATATCAACCAAAGTTCTTGAAAATGTTTCACAAATTTAAAAAAAAGAATTTTTATTTTACTACACAAGTGATTTGGAGCAGGGGTGGCATCCTAATGGTTGTCAATTCTTTGGGGGGAATTAGCACGGGGTGACATGGTGACCTGCATACCACCTCCCATGGGGGGTTCACAGGTTGTCAAAAAGGGCAGAATTCAGCTCTTCCTGGCATTCTCCTCCAGTTCCCTCCTTTCTCGCCTATGTGCACACCATAGTGGAGAAGTGCTCTCTGCAGCTCTTCCTAACCAGACCAGGCTGTTTCCAGAATGGGACAGAGATACAGAATGACAAAGGTAAAAGGTGGTGGTGTGGGGAGAGGGGAGGGTGACCTCTTCATAATAGTTTGAGATGCGACAAAAAAACAACAAACAAACAAACAAACAAAAAAGTGAAAACTCACTTTAACAAGTGACAGAAAAGAGGACATTAAGATGGTGGGTTATTATTATATAGATTCTGGCTTACAGCACTTTCTTGGAGGACTGTGCCTGGGCCTGTGACATACACGATGTGTCTGTCATGAAAGGCTGGCCTGATCCTCCACCAGTAAAATGGAGCAGAGAGGTTCCCTCCCCTGAGATAGGACTGTACCAACAGACATTGACCAAAGGTTCTCATGCTAAGGCAGTTCTTTAAAATATATTTTTTTAATTGATTTTTTACAGAGAGGAAGGGAGAGAGATAGAAAGTCAGAAACATCAATGAGAGAGAGACATTGATCAGCCGCCTCCTGCACACCCCAGAGTGGAGATGTGCCCACAAGCAAGGTACATGCCCCTAACCAGAATCGAACCTGGGACCTTTCAGTCCGCAAGCTGACGCTCTATCCACTGAGCCAAACTGGTCTCGGCCTAAGGCAGATCTTTATGAAAAAGACCAAATGCGTTCTGAAACATCAACCACTTTACAGAGGCAGGAGATGGCTCCTCACCTTCCCTGAAGTAGGCGGTGATGCAGGCCTCCGTCATCTCGGCCATGTGACGGACAGACGCCAGGCTCTGGCAGGTGGCCGTTAAGAGGGGCAGGACCACCAGCCCGTGCACCTTTTGCTCGATCCAGGCCCGCACACTGCCCCGGAGGAACTCCGCCGTCGGGATGGTTGCATTGTTCATCATCATCAGGACTTCCATGAAGAGGCTGCTGAGGGCCATGTGGCGGGTCTGGCTGTCCACGTCTAAGGGGGACACAGACACAGGCTGAGAATGGGGGCCGGAAGGCGTATGAACAGGACCCAGGGAAACAGTGCTTTCATTGAAGCTGCTCTCCAGGCAGGTGTTACAGCTCTGGGCTGACCTCAAAGCAGAGAGAAGGGTGTGTGGATGGTGTGTAGCTTTTAATAGTATGAAGCACACGAGTGCTTTATAAAGGCAAGGTCCCTGGTTAAGCAGCGTGGCAAGCAATACTTTAATAAACAGACAGATCAAGCTGGTCTGAAAGAGTAACTCACTTATCAGCATATGCTGAATTAGCCATTACTTCCCCAACTTTACTCATTTGGAAAACCAAATGCATTGATCTCTGCTCTCACTAGGTAAACTCATTAGAAACAGTACCGCCTGCAATGCCAAAGCTATCTATTCTACAGGATAAAAGGAAGAAAAACCTTAAAAAGCAAACAAAGAAAGAAAAACCCCTAATAGCAGATCTTCTATTTATTTGCTTTATGAACAATAAAAATAGACAGGCTGGTAATATAAATGGCTCTCAAAAAAAAATTAAGATGCAAAAAGAGAATAGTACACAAGATAAAGAGCAAATTCATTTTACAAGATAACTGCTAATGAATCTACTAAAGTAGACTTCTTTTTTACATTAAAAAATAGATCATCTATGTCCCTGGGAGTGCATGAGGAAGTTATTCAATAGGTACAGTCTGCCATGTCTAGCTCTCCTGGAGTTGGGCACACACTTTTTTACTGGACAGACTTGTGGCTTTCTCCCATTCCGGCTTCCGTGTTTATGTTCATGGGAGCAGGGAGATCTACTCATCACACCCATCCGACCAAATTCACCCACTTGCGCAACATTAAATAAACCCTAATTTAATGTCACTCTCAGACCTATTTATCATCAAGCAAGGACTTCAAAGGCTTAACTCTGAATTCCATCTGAACAGCTATTCTAATTTACCTTTAATTATGACTCATGGGAATAGAAAATGACTGCAATAAGCCCCCTAACAGATCTCAGCCTCTCCCCTTCTGTTAGTCATCCACTGAGCCAACAAACACTTTCGTAAAAATGAGATCTGATCCTATCTTTCTTCTGATTAAGATCTTTCTAGAATACCTTTCTCTCCTTTGCCTGGTAAGCTGTTATTCAAACTTCATGGCCCAATCACAGGATCACCTCTCAAACAGCTTCTCCAGTACTGCTTTTAATTTCCCTTTCTTTCCTTTAACATTCTCTGAACGTTATGCCTTGCAAGCTGGTGCTAAATGCTAGGTGCATCATCTTACTCCATACCTACAGGATCTATAGGAAACAGGTACATCATTCGCTACGTGCCAATACTTCCAGATCTCCTATAGTCTTACTGTCTGTCCATCTGACCTGTCAATTACTGTGAGGCATGTGCCAAAATCTCTCACTATGCGTGAATCTGACATTTCTCTTCCCAGTTCCGTCAATTTTCACTGTATGCATTTGCCTCTGCTTCTCTGGAAACAGAAATGACTGTAACTTGCCCATCTTTCTGATGCCACAATGCCTTACAGACAACAGGAATTCATTTACTGAATAAATACACGACCTTCCAGTGGTCACTTACCAGGCAGGTTAAAGACAATGATATCATCTAAGAGCTTAGACATTTCCTGTTCCAGGATGGCTAGGGTGATTTTTCCATTCTGTTCCAGGGAGCTGAGGAACTGAACCATCTGATGAATGAAGGCTCGGCATTTGGGGACCGCATCCTGGCAATAAAACAAAGAACCATTCCATGACTCCATGCAAGCTGTGTGACTGGAGGACAGAAGCCACGCAGCAGGGGTGTCTGAGGGCCCCGTGTCTAGGGACATCAAATCTATAGTAACACTTAGACGAGGGCCTCTATTCCCCTAAAGTCCTGTAGATGACTCTTCCTTTCACTACATTAACACATTAACGGCACACTAATTACTGGCCAGAAACTTTCCCCAAAATTGTTATGTTTGTTATTTAATTTAATCCTCATCACAACACATTGGGGTGAGGTATTATTTCCAATTCAGATGAGAAAGCCAAAATCAGAATGACAGCGACTTGGGGACCAAACTCATTATTTCCCTGCCATTCTAATGCCAATGACATTCAGACCACGAAACCATAATCCTTTGGCCTCTTGTGAGCTAGCAAGTAAAGGCTTACCAAAACGAAAAGATCCAAGAGGCCAAAATATGAGCACACGTGCTCGATCCCCTCCCACTTTCACGCATGGGCTGTCACAGATTCAAGGCTGCCCTCAGCATCAGTCATGCCATCACCAGCCCTGAAGAACACTCTGCCTTTTAAAGCACCCCCTCAACTTACGATATGTTTCTGGCTGTCAGTAGGAATGGAGAGGCCTGCAGCCACTTTTAGGAGCTTCACGATTAATTCGGCAGAAGATTCCTTAGCCAGGAGGATGGAGGGCTGGTAGTGGCTGCTGAAATAACTTAGCACACTCTGATACGACACCATATCCACAAGATGCCACGAAAGGGAGCTCGTCTGCCCAAGGAGACTAAGTAGAGGCGAGTCCTAAAAATGAAACACACAGTTCTTTATTTCCAAGCTCCCACTTTCCGGAAATAAGTGTTTCAAATGATGGCCTATTTGATAAGCACAGAACCATGAAGATGTCAAATAAGTATCTACTCAAGTTAAGAGTACTAGTGAAAGTAACAGCCAGAGTCAGGGCAAAATCACTAAAAGATCTGTAAGCATTCAGAACGCAATTTTCCAAGGGATTCTCTGATCTGGTGTTAGAACTAGCAATTAATGAGATGTAAAATAACATTAATTTTTATATTCTGACTCAATGTGGTTCCCTTCATAACGCTGTATCCCAGGACTCCACACTTACCGGCTGGTCAACCAGTTGGTCTTCCTTTGCCAGTAAAATCATCATGAAAAGGAGGCAGACAACCCTGCTCCGGGTCTCGGGGAGGGGACTGGGACTCCAGGCATCAGAGAGCACACTGACCCAGTTGACTTCACAAAGGACAGACCCCAAAAATAAGAAGCAGCTCTTGGGGCTTCCACGTTCCACCTGAAAGAAAACAAATTACAACCACATGAAGTGAGTGTACAGTCTGCAGCTTCTTTAGAGTTCACTTCTTCTACTGCTTCTCAGTAGGAGAAGAAAGCGCATCCCCAGCTCTCACCCGGCGGGAATCCCTGCCAGGGCCACTGGTGCTAAGGGCCCATTGCAATCCTCACATGGGCTGGGTCAGACAAGGATGAGACCTACCGGTCAATATGCCCCACAGCCGAGCATGTGTCGGAACCATGTGGAGGACCTGCTAACACACAGGACTGTGGGGTCCCACCTTGGAATCGTTCATTTCCTACCCCAGGGGGCGGGTGCAGAAATCTGGGTTGCTAACAAGTCCCAAGGCGGTGCTGATGCTGCTGGTCGTGGAACCACACTTTGAGAACCACTATACTAGTGTATTTACACAAAACTCCTTTTTAGTGTAATGTAATGTTTCAAAAATGCCTCTAGTCTTTATAATTTTTGATGATGGTATAATATTTAATTGTCTTATTTTAAGTTATTAGGGATGGAGAGTGACAAATGTATTATAAAGCACATTATCAATGTAAAAGTTATCTTATAAGCCTATTTCCAGTGTGTTTAAAATAAAACATGGCTAGCTATAAATTTTTCCTTTCCCAATGAAGACTAAGAAGCTCTACCCTATAGGAGAGGCCAGGGGGAGGTCAATGGGGGAAAAAAATGGAGACGTATGTACTATTATTTGTAATACTTTAAACAGTAAAATAAAATTAAAAAAAAAAAAAAGAAGCTCTACCCTCTAAAGTCATAATCAATGGGATTTGATGATGATTCATGTCCTCCCATTCCCCCCATCATTACACCATGCTAACTACTTTTCCTTTTCCTTCTGGAAAATAATTCCTAATCCTCCTTTATAACTGCTCTATCCTCACGCTCAAACCCCTCAACAAGGAACATAGAACTAAAAGGTCCCCAATTTCTGGCAGGTCAGGGTCATCTCTAGACTCAAACTCCTGGAGTCATGGAGTCTACAGCATCCTCCCTTCAGACCACTCTTCTACTCAATCTCTCATATAGCCAAGGCTGCCCTCTTCCTCGGATGCTACCACACAGCTCTCTAAACAAACATGCCCTCCCATATGCTAATGGTAATAAATATCTACTTCGTGCCTGTCTCCCTGCTCAGCCTCCCTGTGAGTTCACTCTGAGCCCTGTATTTCTCAACTGTCCTCAGCTCCCACCAGAGCTCCTGGCAGGGGCAAGGGTGGGGCTGATAAGAGCAGCTCTGGGCAGGTTTCCATCTAGAGCACTCAGCGACTGCGGTACACTTTACTGACTGCCACAAACAACGGGGCCTTCAGTCATTAAGGCACGCAGACGCTTCAATAATAAATGTGACATAAGAGTAAACACAAGTGAACTGATGACTGTGAACAGACAGACTGAAACAATCATATCAAGCTAACACTATAAGCGGTTTTTAAAAATAGAAACTTAACAAGAACAACAAAACCGCCAGCTGGTCTGTGAGTGGCACCCTGGGCCTGGTCTCTGTAACTACGGCTCCTGCCACAGGCTCACACACACTGAGGGCTTCATATAATTATGATGCATCACTGTGTTACAAGGCCCTTCTCTCTCCTCCACCTGATCATCCCCTGCATAACTGCTTCAAGAAACCTGAGTACCAATTTACATTTTGCTTTAACAGAACATTTGCCGATAAGTAATTCTATCCTAGAAAAACATACATACACAGAAAGCACCAAAAAGAGTGTGACACTGCCATTAAGCCGTGTACTCACACGACAATATTACTAAAGACTAGGGGACAACCGCCATATGACAAAGTGTCTCTGGCTTTTAAACATGGTACCATGCCGAAACCAGTGTGGCTCAGTGGATAGGGCGTCGGCCTGCAGACTGAAAGGTCCCAGGTTTGATTCCGGTCAAGGGCATGTATCCTGGTTGCGGGCACATCCCCAGTAGGGGGCGTGCAGAAGGCAGCTGATCAATGTCTCTCTCTCATTGATATTTCTAACTCTCTATCCCTCTCCCTTCTTCTCTGTAAAAAAATCAATAAAATATATTTTAAAAAATAAATAAACAAACATGGTACCATAAAGGTTTCCAAATCATCTACCAACAGCATGAAATGGTTTCCATGAGAAGATGTTTTCCACAAATACCATTCGGGCCACACAGAATGCGGGCACAGTCCACTTTGGCACACCTCGCACCTGTGCCAAAAACCCACGGTCAAGGGACACAGGCCATGCCGGAAAGCACACTCTCCAGCACAAGGAGTGAAGGGCTTACTTTGAAGAAGGCCTCCATGAGCATCTGGTCGGGGTGCAGGTCCCTCCACGGGAGCTTCTGGTAGGCACTGTGAAGAGCGTACAGGATGAATTCTGGCATTTTGGGCGCTGTACACGTTTCACAATAATGCATCAGGTGTAACTGAAGGGCCCCTGCATCACCGGGCAACAGGTTACCTAAAACTGAAAAAGAAAATACCATAAGACCTCTTGATTTACCTTTTAAAATAATGATATAAAATACCAACTTGAACTAAAAGTCTAAAACCTAAGGTTCTCCATAATTACCCACCTTCAAAGATTTTCAGCCAGCTTTATTGGGATAAAGGCTCACGTATGATTCGTTTTTTAAAAAAACAAAGATTTTCACATGCCAGGGAGGAAATCCTGGAGGCAGGTTAATAATGAAGGATGGTTCTTTAGTTACTGGGGGAACTGGAACGAGCTGCCGGTGTGGGGGGGGACTAGGAGGGGTGATCAGTTTCTCTTCAAATCCTCTAAATAAAGGGCTTTTTAACTCAAGTACACTTCCACAGCCCTATCCACTTCCAGACAGCCCTTCAGCCTGGCCCTCAGCATGAATTCAGTCTCTTGCCTAGGTACTTTGCAATCCTTGAAGGAATCCAATATTCTTCAAAGAGAAATGTAACCAGACTAGCAACCGCTTTTCGGGTAAGTCATTCTAAAAGAAATCTCACATTCTTCTGCAACCTGGATCACTCGGAATTATTCTCACAGGAATCCACTGCTTTAGTGCCTCCAGAGCTAATGTCAACATAAGGAGCATTTAGTCTAAAACAAATGGTTTCGGCCTCCAGGTTCCATGCACAGGAAGGCAGCACAGTAGGTCACGGGAGAGACACACGCAATGAGGATGGAAACCTGACAGTGTTTCTCAACACTCACTTTTGAAAAACATGAGCATAACACATGGTACCCATCCATTTCTCATTCCTAATAATCCTGTCCTTGCTCTACAGCATGAAACATTAACCCATGGTTTAACCTTTTAAGACGGGGTGAAGGTCTTATCTATTGTTTAAATATGGATAAGAGACAGTTTTGTTTAGATAAGGATGGGCATGGAGGTAGAAGACTCTGGGAGGAAATCCTTTAGGATAAGAAGGAGCTGGTCCCAGATCAAACAGGGCAAGTTCTGTGACCTCACCAGTGAGGGCAGAGGGAAGGTCCAAGGACTTTAGGGAACAAGGAGCAGAGCAGTATGGCTGCAGTAGTGTTTCCCTTTAAAAACCATCACATAGCCGAAACCGGTTTGGCTCAGTGGACAGAGCGTCGGCCTGCAGACTGAAAGGTCTCAGGTTCTATTCTGGTCAAGGGCATGTACCTTGGTTGCAGGCACATCCCCAGTAGGGGGCATGCAGGAAGCAGCTGATCGATGTTTCTCTCTCATCGATGTTTCTAACTCTCTATCTCTCTCTTCCTATCTGTAAAAAACCAATAAAATAAAAAAAAGAAGTAAAGCCAAAACCGGTTTGGCTCAGTGGATAGAGCGTCGGTCTGCGGACTGAAAGGTCCCAGGTTCAATTCCGGTCAAGGGCATGTACCGTGGTTGCAGGCATATCCCAGGTAAGGGGTGTGCAAGAGGCAGCTGATCGATGTCTCTCTCTCATCGATGTTTCTAACTCTCTATCCCTCTCCCTTCCTCTCTGTAAAAAATCAATAAAATATATTTTTTTAAAAAAGAAGTAAAAAAAACTGGAATTTTAAATAAAAGAAATAAGGTCCTGTCAAAAATGATCAGGTAGCCCTAGCCCGTTTGGCTCAGTGGATAGAGTGTTGGCCTGCAGACTAAAGGGTCTGGGGTTCAATTCCAGTCAAGGGCACCTGCCTGGGTTGCAGGCTGGATCCCCAGTGGATGGCATGCAGGAGGCAGCCAATCAATTATCCCCTCTCATCATTGATGTTTCTATATCTCTCTCCCTCTCCCTTCCTCTGAGAAATGAATAAAAATGTATTTTTTTTTAATTATCAGGTTGGACTTGAAAAATAAATAAAATGCCTGGAAACTGAAATGAGGAATTCAATAGGTATTTTGAAAAACTGATTAGACATAGCTATAGAGACACTGAGTAAGTTAGAAAAGAAACTTCGAGATTTTTCCCAAAATGAAATACAGAAAAATAGAAATAGAAAACATTTTTAAAAAGTCAAAATCCTAAGAAGACAGAAGGGGGACTGACAATATTTGAAAGAGGGAGGCTGTATATTTTCCACAGCTGATGAAACTAAGAGCTACTCACAAACAAGAGGTTACAACTACACTAAAAACTGTCTGAGTGACTTCCTTTTGTCAGAGAGGACTGCATACTAATTCAAATAATATCTAAAAAAGTAGGAAAGCAGAGGCAGAGAGTGCCTGAATGACTGAGGGACAAAGTGACAGAACAGAACATCCTCCTACCTTTAAACCTCTCGTGCAGCGAGCCAATGCAGTCCGTGAACAGCTGCACGACGCCCGAGGCCACCACAGCATCGCTCTCCAGCCAGGGGTAATGGCGCTGGCTGCTTCAAACAGAGGCAATGCACATAGGAATGAGATGCCATGACTACATAACTCCACGTCCCAGTCTAGGGCTTGCCTAAGTCACAGAAACACTGTATGATGTAGCTCTAACAACCCTTTTAAGCCACTTCCCAGGCTGTGGGGCAGGAGCAAGACACTTAATTTTCTGAGTCAGATTAGTCAGTATTTGTGAAAACACTTTAAATACTATGATGTCTACCACTGTTATAATTTTTACAAAATGCCCATCAAGTTCACCTACTTTGTCTGTATGCTTTTAGAGGTCATTTGGACAACTTTACACCTCGCTCTTAAGTGCTCACAAAATAATGCTTTCATTAAAGTGGAGAGTTCAT
The DNA here is from genome assembly GCA_004026805.1 of Lasiurus borealis. NCBI lineage: Eukaryota > Metazoa > Chordata > Mammalia > Chiroptera > Vespertilionidae > Lasiurus > Lasiurus borealis. Next base: position 25,298 of record PVJN01024915.1, read on the forward strand.
GTTAAAAGGGTAATTCTCACCCACTAATCTGAAAGCCAACTTAGTTCCAAAAATAACTGAGATACTGAATAAAAAGAAGTTAGTCTTATCTTTTTAGTGTTTCATTATCCAAACCTAATTAATCTGTTTTTCTGAAATTAAGTACCAAAACTCATTCAACTTCACCACGGAAAACTGGAACTGAGTGTCCAGTTCTGTTTCAAAATATCAAGATAACAGCTCTGATCAACCTGACTACTCCTAACTCTACAAACAGAAAATGTCTTAAGTTTCTTTCATAAAGAAGCATTTTCTAAATTTAAACATGGCTCTAACTTAAAAAAAGATTAAATCTGTCAGTGCATCACTTGTGCCAAAACATCATCAGAACTTCAAGTCTATAAATTTCAAAGGAACTTGAGTATCTGAAAAATGATGTACCTTTCACTGTCCTCTAAAACCAGGATCCATGGCTTAAACAGCTGGATGATCACGGAGTGCAGGGATCTCAGCACTGAAACAAACAAAAACTTTTAGAGACAAGAAATAAGTGAGTCCTTTGTCAATATCATTGATAACACTATATGAAAGGATCCACTCTGCCTGGCCAGTTTGACTTAGTGGCTGGAGCATCAGCCCGTGGACTGAAGGATCCTGGGTTCAATCAAGGGCACATACCCTGGTTGCAGGCTTGAGACTGGAGTGGGCACGGGAGAGGCAACCAATCCATGTGTCTATCTCACATCAATGTTTCTCTCTCTCCGCCACCCCCCTTCCACTCTCTCTAAAAATCAATGGAAAAGATATCCTCAGGTGAGGATTAACAACAACAAAAATAATAATCTACTTATTATCTTTGTACTCAAAAGCTTATGTTGATATAAAAACAAAAGTTGAACGTAACTAAGTACATTTTCATTTACTACAGTATAATTTCCTGAATTGAATTTTTATTACAAAACACCATGAATAACTTTATAACAATACATTTGTTTAAAGATATATGCTTAAATATTCAGGACCATTTTCTTAGCCATATAAGTAATGGGAAGAAAGAGATGGAGATTGAAACCCTATTTCTTCGGGTCCTACCCTACAAAGGAGGGGCAGAGACAAGCTGAAGCAAGCACCTCCTGTCTAACTGAATCTAGGTACAGGTATGACACATACAGTATACGAGCTCACACCTATGCTATATATTTCCCCGCTTGACACTTTGATAGTTTTATCTCAAAGATTTAAGTCTCTTAATGTGCCTATTCAAGCCACTTCTTAATGGAAGGCCAAAACACCCACCTCCATGTTACACACAAGCATATTACCTGTCTTGCTGCTGGCAGATGGGTCTTGGGCCAAGCAATCCATTTCTGAGTCAAGCAGCCTTTTCACGAGATAGCCCAGGAGTGTCTTCATATCATCCATGTAAGGACTCCATTTTGAGAATAACCCGAAACTTTTAAAGTCCAACGTGGATAAGCGAAGCTTATAAAAGAAGTTTGAGAGCCACTGTATAGTCTCCATTACCTGGAAGAGAAGGACTGGTTAAAACTGCTCACTGATGCCCACTTGCAGAAGAGGATCACAGTGGCCTGCGAGGGAAGACTGACTTTGTAACAGTGTTACAGTTACACAGCACATGCAAGGAAATCATCCTATTTCACACTTTTTCTAAAACAGAGGAGCCATTTATTTCAAATTCATGTTCATGATGGATCATATCATAAAATGTGTCAGAATGAGAGCTCTGTGGGACTTTATCTGAAACTCTGGCTGAGGGAACCAGTGGTACAAGGTTAAGAAATAGGTGGGTTAATGTGGTGAGGGGGTAGGCCCAGCTGCTCTAGATCCCATAGAGGGGGGTGGGAGGAAGCAAGTGAATGACAAAGAAAAGCTCAGAGCTCTTAAAGATAATGCACAAAAAAGAAACATTTTAAATTTAAAAAAAATTATATTTTTTTTGTTAATCCTCATCCGAGGATACTTTTTCTTTTTTTAAGAGAGAGTGGGAGTGGTGGTGGTTGGGGTGGGGTAGAGGGAAAGAGAGCGAAAGAGAGAGGAAGGGAGAGGGAGAGAGAAACATCGATGTGAGAAAGACACATTGATTGGTTGCCTCCCACGTGTGCCCCAACCAGGACCAGGGATCAAGCTTGCATCCAAGGTAGGTGCCCTTGACCAGAATTGAACCTGGGACCCTTTAGTCTGCAGCCCAATGCTCTATCCACTGAGCCAAACCGGCTAGGGCAAAAGAAACTTTTTAGATATAAATGTAAAATGTGTTCCAATTGTTTAAATAGCAAAGGAAATAGAAAAGAAATGCACAGACAGAAAACAAACAAAAAACAAAATAACAATATCAGACACTAAAAGCCACACACCTGCTTGTCTGACAAGAGGCCATCCGGAGAGCTTTGAAGCACCGTGCTCTCGGCAAGAGCTGCCCCCTGCTGGCAGCTTGGGACACAGCAGCCCAGGGCTTTCAGCGTGGCTTTCCAACACTCAGGGCTCAGCAGCTGCTCAGCAGAGCCTTATGGGGCAGGGACAGAGGACAGCAAGTCAGCATCGTTCACAAATAAAAATTTGATCAAAGAACACAAGAATTTTATCAAGGAATAAATATTAAATAAAAATCCAAAACAAATTAGAAAGCTCTGCGGTGAAGAGACTAAAGTGAAGCGAACCTATTAAAAGAGCTATCCACCTGAACACTTGACTTTCCTTGTTCCTGACCGCTCTCCTAGGAGTGGAGGGGAGCCCCACCTACAGACCCTGACTGGGGAGTGGTGAGGTGCCATTTTCCTGGCTGAATGATGTGCGACAAATCATGGTGACAGGGCAGGGAAGACTGGGTGCAGATGCAAACAGCAGAGTCTGGCTCTCTTCAAAAGGTGTCGTGGTACCCCTAAAACTCCATTCCTACAACGGGAAAAACCTAAAACAACACAGACATCACGCAAAAGTAGGGAGCAGCAACCAACAGCCTACTCCTTGCAAAGCTCACATCCCACAGGCTCACATCTCTTCAGGCCTTTCCACTGGAGATGGCACTCGGGTCAAACAGAGTAACAGGCTCACGGGTGCAGGTCTGAGGGAAGGATGGTGGGTCAGCTGCACTATATGGAAAGGGTTTGTGTCCAACTGCTACCTGTGGTCTGGATCTCAGGGCAGAGGCCTAGAGCCACGCTACAAGTGTGGGAATCATTCACACCTATAAGACAGCAGGGAAACCAGGAAAAATCAAATATAGGTTCCCCCAGGGCGAAGGAGGAGAGCAGATGAGCAAAGAACGGAATGCTGGGAACTGACATGGTGGCCAGGGAGGGGCGGGAAGCCAGGAAGCTGGAGGTCATGGAATCTGACAGGGGTGTACCGTTATTCCTAAACCTTTCATTGCAGTACTTTCCCTGGGAAGTGTAAGTTTTCTGCTATATGCAAGTCTATGGCTATCTACATAAACAGTGTACAATCTCTTTAAAAGTTTTCAGGAGGAAAAACAGCATAGACTTGATCAAATTTTGAAAACTTAGAACAAAAATTAGCTATGTAAATATGCATCAAAAATTGTACAAGTGCATTTCCCTGTCAGTATTCTCCACTCGCCCTGCAACCTCCCTCCGCAGGAAACAATGGAAGCCTGGGGGCTTTAAAAATGAGGCCACACATTTCAGTATTCTTCAGGCAGTCCAACAATAAGATCATTAACTTACTCATAAATAATCTCCAGTAAATAACACAATGTTTTGGCATAAAGCAAAATTTAGTTTTCCATGACATCTGTAAACAGTATAAAGTCTGCATGAAAAAGTAAATACTATCTCATTTTTTCAAATAAAAATCCTGCCTAGTGAAATTCCAAAAATAAAAAGCCTACAAAAATAAAAAGCATTCATTCTTTATTCCTCCTCTATATCTCCAACACTCCAATGGGAAATTGCTGGAGGGAGACAGAAACAGTGGGAATGGGGAAATTTTAATGCTGCTCCTTTCCTTAGCAAATATAAGTACAGTCTATCATTACGTAGGGATAAAATTCAGTTGCAAAAAAATTAAATAAAAAAAATTAGGGGGCCCGAGACCGGTTTGGCTCAGTGGGTAAAGTCAGTCTGTGGACTGAAAGGTCCCAGGTTCGATTCTGGTCAAGGGCATGTACCTGGGTTGCGGGCACATCCCCAGTAGCGGACATGCAAGAGGCAGCTGATGTCTCTCTCTCATCGATGTTTCTAACTCTCCCTTCATCTCTGTAAAAAATCAATAAAATATATTTATTAAAAAAAAAATTAGGGAGGAACCCTAAAATCTATTCACTATTTTGAACTACAAAGAAACCAACTGTCATATAAGGAGCAACTTCCTTCTCAGCAAATCTGTAGTCAGCAGAGTAATCAAGCTCATTTCTACCCCATTCAAGACAGCTGCAGACTCAAGGGAGGGGTGGGTGCGCAACTGTGGTCTCCAACACCACAGGCTAATTGCTAACATTTCAGACAATAAAGGACCATTTTTACAAGCAGCCATCTCATGGGCATTGTTTATCGAGAACTTCAGGTAACAGTCACTCTCAATCCTGCACACTTGTGTTACTTTCACACTTGTGGCTGACATCTGTGGAACGGCGTCCTACTATTATTTCACTGCAATCTAATCAATCAGTCACTTACTTTGCATCAGCAGCCTGAGGATGTCACTGTACTGGTCAGGGAACTGGTAGAGAAGGAGGTAAGTCCAGTGCTTGCAGAAAAGGTTAAATGGCATCAAAATGTCTTCATCCGGCTCCAGGCCCCAGGCGGTTAGTGCCAAGTGAATGGACTCCAGGAGTCTGGTGCGCTCGGACAGAGGGGGCTTGGTGGCGTTTAACCACTGCTTGACATGGAACTAAAGCAAAAAAGACACAAGAGGCAATTTTATTGGCACTAGAAAGTTAACTGAAGTAGACTAAAGTCTCTATGGTTTAATTTAAAAATCAAAGGTTACCTAGCATTTAGCTTTTCATAAAAACTTAAACAAACTGAAGTTGCTATACCAGCACCTAAAAGAATCTGGGCAGTTCAGGGATGGATGGGTGCTGCTCTGCCTCCATCTCTAAAGGCTGAGTTTTCTCAGCTCCCCGTGCTTTTTTGCAATTTAAAAAGCTTGTGGGGATCTGACTGGTTTGGCTCAGTGGATGGAGTCGGGTTGAGGTCTGAAGGTCACGGGTTCAATTCCGGTGTAGGGCACATGCCCGGGTTGTGGGCTAGATCCCCGGTTGTGTGGGGGGGGGGGGGGAGGGGGGTGCCAGGGGTAGCAAATCAATGATTCTCTCTCATTGATGTTTCTATCTCTCTCTCCCTCT
>PVJN01024916.1:0-19907 GCA_004026805.1 Lasiurus borealis
AACTAAGATTGTTGTTAGAATATTAAATTTAATAATAAAATAGTAGTTAAATTTTCAAATTAATTTAATTGGTTAATTGAAATAGGTGAATATTAAGAAAACTTAATTGTACTGGAAAAAAGTTGTTCCTAAAGTATAAACTTAAATTTCTATTGGTAGTTCATTGCATGGTAAAATTACTTAACATGCAATAAACATATAAAGCAGTCATATTTGCATTATAAAAAATTTTCCAAAAGCCTCATAATTACATAAAAAAGGGGGGATAGTACAGTAATATTTTGTAAGGAAAAGACACCCATGAAAAACATATATAGTATTAAAATAAGTCAAAGGAAAATCATTTGGGCAAAAAAAATAAATAAATAAATAAATAAATAAATAAATAAATAAATAAATAAAAAGGATCCAAAGTCAAATTTATAGAAAAAATTCCTTTACTAACTTTTGGTCGAGAATGTTTATATATTTTCAGAAAAACAGCTCCAAGGCCATGTGAAATCCTACAACAGAGAATAGTCCAGCTATGAAGACTAGAGAAGCAGTCCAGAGATGGAAGATCTGACGACACCTTGCCATCCTAACAGTCAGCGGCTGTGCATCGATGCAGATTGCCCAGGACCAAACCAGAGAGGGTCGGACCTGCATTGCCACCATTTGTCCACCATCAAGAACTGAACTATCATTGCTAATATGTACATTCAAAAAACTGTTGGACATTGAAACTGGGACTCAAAGGACTATCGGTCCAGAAAGAAAGATACTATAGACTTATTCATTTACCTCTTAGCATAGCCATTGTTGCTTGTCTTATTTTTTGTTCTTAATATTTATTTCTAGTCTGTAGGTGCAAGATATTTTAAAGGAAAGAAAAGGGGGGAGATGTCAGAGACCAAATGTTGTTCTCACTAGGTGGATGTAATTGTTCTCACTAAGTGGATGTAAACAGGAGGCCAGAAAGCTGGCCAACCTAATTGCTCTGAAAGGTCAGAGCTGATTACTCATTGTTTAGTCGAAACTATCTGTTTGTATCATGTTAATTTCTGTTATTTCCTGCCTAAAGGCTAGGGATGTGTCCCAAAGCCTTAATAAAAGGGAGTAGAAGGCCAGAGCAAGATGGTAGTCCTTCCCACTAGAGGAAGGCTCCCGCCTGGCCCCCCAATATCGCCAAATTAATATTTTCTAGTCTCTTATTTCGTTTGCGTGCGGCCTCCTTCAGAACCCGAACCCTGACCCGGGAACCCTGAACCACGCGGGACGTGGAAAGGGGTTCCCACAATTATGAAATAAAGTTTGGGGATGTATTGACTTCTGAAAAGAGGATATAGTGAGCTGTGGCAGAGTGACTCAGTGAGTGGGAGCATGGCCCTATACAACAAAAGGTGGAGGGTTTGATTATCCAGCCAGGGAATATACCCAAGTTTCGAGTTCAATCCTCCATCTGGGCAGGTACAGGAGGCAACCAATTGATGTTCTCTCTCACATCAGTATTTCTTTCCCTTTTTCTTTCTCTAAGAGCAATAAACACGTTCTCACATGAAGAGAAAAATATTGTTAAATTTGAGCACTTATTTAAAATTTATTATATCATTAAAAATTTTCTACTTTTTTGATTATGTAAGGTCAAGATTTAAAACTACATGCATAATTATAATTTCCTTTATTTGTAATGATATTAACAAAAACCATATTACATGAAATTGACTTTTTTTCAATTTTGCAAGGACATTTAGTCAAAATGAATATAACTCAAGCCAGAATCTTGATAATTATACATATTTCTTCTGATTTTTAAAAATGTATTTATATTTATTGTTGACAGTATTACAGATGTCCCCCTTTTTTCTACCCATTGACTCCCTCTATCCTGCTCCAACCCCCCTGCCCAGGCCTTCCCCACACTATTGTCCGTGTCCATGGGCTATGCAGGTATTTTGACTTAATTGAAGTACAAATATCAATCTTGGCACATACGTACATATATGTAGTATTTATGTATTCAATGTGAGGGATTATTAAAATTAGCATATTCCTTTAAGTAAACTAAATAATGCCATACACAATAAGAATAAAACTGCAAGTGTCTGTCTTTAAAACTCCAAAGTCTTTGAAAAGGAGCATCATATTTTTAGCTAGTGATAGAAAAATTTCCAGATGGTAAAAAATGTGAGCGACAAAAATAGGCAAATTGAAATTCAAACTGTGATGCAATAATTTCCTTTGGATTGTCCTTCTGTTGTTTGTATTAAAGCCAAATATATGAGCCAAGAGTCTCAAAAATACAGACATTGAAGAAAAGGAAAGGAAAATGCCTAGAGCCACTTCTAATAACATTACAGGTTGAAAATAAAGTAACCACACACAAAATCTTGGTCCTCATGTCATGTTTAGGTTTTCAAAATAGATACCTTAAGCAAAGTGAACCCTTGTTCACTGTTGGTGGGACTACAAACAGGGAAGCCTCTGTGAAAAACAGCATGGAGATACCTCACAAAACTAAAAATAGAGCTATCCTGCTCTATCTGGTTTGGCTTAGTGAATAGAGCATGGGCCTGCAGACTGAAGGGTCCCAAGCTTGATTCTGGTCAAGGGCACATGCCTGGATTGCAGGCTCCATCCCCAGTGGGTGTGGGAGGGGTGCAGGAGGCAGCCAATCAATGATTCCCTCTCATCATTGATGTTTCTATCTCTCCCTCTCCCTTTCTCTCTGAAATCAATAAAAATATATTTTTAAAAAACAGAGCTGCCCTGACTGTTTGGATCAGTGGATAGAGCATTGGCCTGTGGTCTGAAGGGTCCCAGGTTTGATTCAGGTTGAGGATAAATCCCCAGTAGGGTATGCAATAGGCAGTTGATTGATGTTTCTCTGGCATTGATGTTTCTAATTCTCAGTTCCTCTCTCTCTTCTTCTCTGTAAAAAATCAATAAAATATATAAAAATTAATAAAATACATTGTTACCACAGAGAGCAGACACCTGTGGGCCCACATGCACTATCATTGCAGCTCTTTCCCTCCCCCCCCATAAAGCCGATGTTTACTTTAACATGTAAAGAACTGATTAAATCTTACTAAATACTTTAATGACCTAACATTTAAACTTCTTTCAATTACAGTTGGCATTCAATGTTCTCTTGTATTAATTTCAGGTGCACAGAATGTTCCCCAATATTTCAAGCACTGTCTGGCCCCATACACAGTTATTGCAATGTTGTCCGCCATGCTCCCTATGCTGTGCTTCCATCCCTGTGCCGGCTCTGTAACTGCCACCCTGTACTTCTCATGCCCTCACCTTTCTCAGCAGACCTCAGTTCCCTGTTCTCTCTGGCAACTTTAGGTCTGTCTTCTGTGTCAGTGAGTCTGTCTGTTTACTTTTTGTAGCATCCTTTCGATTCAAAGGCATTTGCAGGATAAACTGAGGGAAGGATATGATTTGGAGGTGATACTTATACCACCACTGAAGCAGCCATGAGGGATGTAGGCCAGAGGCCTTGGAGTCCCATATGGTGATTGTGCTCCTTGAAATACCAGCCCTGCAGGCGGTGCCCACATTTATTAGCAGGAATCCCACCATGGCTGTAGATACACCCTTCATTGTATCACCGCCCTCACTGTTTTACTGAGGTTAGCACTAAATCCAAAGTGTCCTTTACTTCTTCCCTTTACATACTCCAACAAACCCTTCCTTAGGCATGTCTCAGCACCAGCTATAATGTGGTCTATTCAATCCAGTGCCTTGATATTATCACCTCAGTGTACCATCCTCGGTGCTCCATAGCATATCTATGTTCTAAAACCAAACAACAAAAACTGAAGGACCTACGCCTTCTGTCCTTTAATGTTGTGGTTTTTTTTAAATATACATTTTTATTGATTTTAAAGAGGAAGGGAAAGGGAGAGGGAGAAAGAGACATCAATAATGAAAGGGAATCATTGATTAGCTGCCTCCTGCATGCCCTGCACTGGGGATGAAGCCCACAACCCAGGCATGTGCCCTGACCAGGAATCAAACCATGACCTCCTGTATCATCGGTCAACATTCAACCACTGAGCCATGCTAGCCCAGCTGTAGTCTCCTAGTTTTTACTGATTTAGATCAAAGTGAACATCTGACTCATTGACAACAATACGCTCTTTCTGCAATGATTCACCGCTATGTTCTCCATTTGCTTTGAGAAACTAGCCTCTTCTCCCTAAGCTCTCCAACAATCTGAGAATCAATATTTTCTTATTTTTTAAAATACATTTTTATTGATTTCAGAGAGTAAAGGAGAGGAAAAGAGAGAAGGAGATGGAAACATCAATAATGAGAGAGAAGCATTGATCATCTGCTCCTTCACACCCCACACTGGGGGTCTAGCCCACAACCTGGGCTTGTACCCTTGAATGGAATCAAACCCAGGACCCTTCAGTCTACAGTCTGACACTCTATCCACTGAGCCAAATCAGCTAGGGTGAGTCAATATTTTTTTAAAGTCTCCTCCCTCTCCACCCTTTGGCCACTTTCCTGACCATATTGGGGTTCTTTTTGATCCTCTCACCAGCACAGAGAGGTGCATCTCCCCTCTACAGCTTCTGACACGCTGTACTGAGTGTGGCGAGAGAATGAAAACAAGCCATTCTGCAGTGTCCCCATTGACGTTTGTTAGTGAAATGGGGGACTCCAGTGGCAGTGGGCATGGACCTTGGGGAAGGGTAGGAGACTTTCTGATCTGAAATTAGCAAGCAGAAATAAACAGTGATGGAGGTAAAATGGACTGACCTGGATGGGGCGAGAGTTGGGGGTGGGCAGAGGGAGAAATCCAGGGGCTGAAATGTTCCCTAGACAGCTTCAGGCACACAAGGCCACCAATAAATACTTCATCAACCCAGCTGGCATGGCTCTGTGGTTGATCATCTACCTGTGAACCAGGAGGTCACAGTTTGATTCCTGATCACATGCCCAGGTTGTATGTTCCAACCCCAGTAGGGAGTGTGCAGAAGGCAGCTGATCAATGATTCTCTTCCTTTCTCTCTGAAATCAAGAAAAACATATTTAAAAAATAAAATAAATAAATACTTTATGTTCATCATACTCATCCCAAGGACAAAGCATTCAGTGGGGACAGCATAAATATTCAACAAGAGAGATTTTTCTTTATTCCTGATTAATAGTCATCAAAATACTCTTATAAGCCCCAAATTGACCCAAGAGAAAAATAACTATGGGATCATTAATCTCTTTTGCAATCTGATAAGACAGTTAAAGGACATTAGATCAAGGTAGGTAGGGAACCTGCCAGCTGGCATCTTAACCATGGGTGTGAGAATTAATCCTATTTCCCATTATGTTTTGAGGGAAAGAAAGTTGAGTAAATTATAAGTAATAGGTTTATTAAGTTATTTTATCATTTCATTCATGTGATACACTGGTGGTAAGTTTTAAACACATCCAGACACATTTTCAAAAACACATTTCTCATTAGCTTCCCTTGAAGGTAAAGTGCCTGAAAGTAAAGTTCAAATGTCTTTAGTTACATAAATTGTAAAATGCCCTGGAATGTATCAACTTCCTCAAAATAAAGAACTCTATCATGCCCAGCCAGTGTGGCTCCATGGTTGAATATAGACCCATGAACCAGGAGTTCACTGTTCAATTTCCAGTCTGGGCACATGCCTGGGTTTTGGGCTCAATCCCCAGTACTGCAGGCAGCCGACCAATAATTCTCTCTCATCATTAATGTTTCTATTCCTTTCTCCCTTTCCCTTCCTTTCTCTGAAATCAATAAAAACACATTTAAAAAACAAAACTCTATCATAAAATGTTAGTGACAAAAATGTGATTTACAAAAAAAAAAAAAACACAAGTTCAGAAACAATACTAGTAGGTGTTCATTACATATGATTTGTGATCTTAAAAGAATCTTATATAATAAAAGGCAAATATGCAAAGAGACCAAATGGCAGGATGACTGGTCACATGATACACACTGACCACCATGGGGCAGACACTCAATGCAGGAGCTGGCTCTGGTGTCCAGCGTGCTCCCACAGGGGGAGCACCGCTCAGCCAGAAGCCCTGAGCCAGACTGTATATTTTCAAGCACAGCAGCAGTGATGGGAGCCTCTCCTGCCTCCATGACAGCACTAAGGATGTCTGCCTGGTGGGGTGGAGGCCTAAGCCATCCCCAAGGGCTCCTGGACTGCAAGAGAGTCAGGCCAGGCTTAGGGACCCTTCCCCCAAGGGCACAAATTTTGTGCACTGGGCTGCTAGTTTAAAATAACTCTGAAGTTATTGATAATGTTCATCATTTTATAAAATCTAAAAGTTTAATTTTATAATATACAAAGGAAATTTTTTTTAAATATATTTTATTGATTTTTTTTACAGTGAGGAAGGGAGAGGGATAGTTAGAAACATCGATGAGAGAGAGACATCAATCAGCTGCCTCTTGCATGCCCCCCACTGGGAATGTGCCAAGGCACCTGCCCCTGACCGTAATGGAACCTGGGACCCTTCAATTGGCAGGCCGACGCTCTATCCACTGAGCCAAACGGGTTTTGGCGGAAAATGTTTTTAAAGAACACAATTAACAAGGAGTTTGTGTGCCCATGAATTTCAACAGGAATAAATCCATCTCTTGAACAGGACACTTTAGAATTATTTTCTTACATTTGAAAATATGTATATTTTGGTATTTTTTACTGAAAGACACACTGTTGCTGGCCTTCTAGACACACTTAGTACTGTATTGTAATGCACTGTATTCATAATGTCTTGCTGTATATTTTGGTTTAACTGGATATTGTTAAAGGTGGCCTTTGGGCTTGATTGTTTAGCTGATGTAGGTTCTAACAAGGTGAAGAATGAGGTGTCTGATGAGCCTTGTGTATGGAGATAATGACACCTGGATCAGATTTCTCTTAGAATTCTACAGCTCTGGCACTGCCAGCCTATGTGGCATCCTTGGCACCTTGTGGGAGAGGTGTTATTGATTGCACAGACAGGGCACATTCTAATCATTTTCAGAGCCCTCCAAAACCGATTAAACAAGAATTAGCAATGTGGTTTTAAACTGGGCCTTAAATTGCTTCTTGATCTAGGGTCCACAGAAGCTCTGGCCCATCTATCTCAAGTGCGAAGGCACATAACATCTACCTGCTTAATTTTCAATGCACGTGGGCCTGTGCTTTCAAGCACAGAGCCCAAGGACTCATTTCCCGGCAGGAATTCCATTTTGGTTTTCTCTCCAATCATTTCTCTCCCAAGGCCACCAACACACTCTACTTTTTACACTTGTACTTTTAATTTACTCTTCCTATCCTTAAAAAAAAATGCCCTAGAAATGATGCCGAGAGATGACACTTTGGGTCCTTCTTTACATCTTCCTAGGGCATAAGATATTCTGTGAGTTGAATGGTGAAATATATTGTGTAACATTTACAAAAACACAGAGAAATGTCTCCTATGATTGCATTCTCACTGACTCTTAATAGTTTAACTAGACTGACTTTCATTGGGGGCAAACTTATGCAGTGTGTTTTAATGGCATGTAAATTGTCTGGCTTTAAATGGTTACTTTGTGTTCGATGTATTACACAGATATGGTACAACTTCATGTACCATTGCCTGATACATGTGATATACTTACTAAAATATAAGGTAGCCCTAGCCAGTTTGAGTGTTGGCCTATGGACTGAAGTTTCTTTCTCTCTTTCTCTTCCCCTCTCTTCCATTTTGTCTAAAAATCAATGAAAAAAATGTCCTCAGGTGAGGACTAACAATAACAACAACAAAAAAGTAAAATACTACAGCTCTTGATTCCCACTGAATAATTATGTAACCTGCAAGCTGATTAATTTCTTTGGACTGCCATTTGTACATCTGCAAAATAAAATGAAAATTCTGTAGAAGTAAAACAAAGACAGGGGAATTTGAATCTCATTGTGATAATACATGTAACAATGTTTTAGAATTTCAAATGCCCACTATTTCCCATGTGTGCACATAGGCATTAGCTACTCACTTGGCCAATGTTTCAACAAGCATATAGATAACTGTAATGAGGAAAGAAGTGAGAGACAAGGTTTCTCCATCTTCACATGGGCCACCTGCTCTGTTACTCATTTTTCTTATGAAAAGAAAGAACACAATTAGCAAGTACCACAGCAGCTAATGACAGGAAAACGTGCAGACCTGCCCATTGTCACCCCTCCCACAACGGTCTTAAATCCTACTCATCTATCCTTTCCTACTCTGTGTTGAAGGACAGTACCTTGTCATTATTTATTAGAGGCCCAGTGCAGGAATTGGTGCACCAGTAGGGACCCTCAGCCTGCCCTGTGGGATCAGACCAAAACCAGCTCTCTGACATCCCCCAAGGGTTCCTGGATTGTTAGAGGGTGAAGGCCAGGCTGAAGGACTCCACTGGGGCACAATTAGAGCTGGGGAGAGACATAGGAGGTTGGCCAGTTGGGGAGGAACTGCAGGAGGACTCCAGGATGTGTCTGGCCCATCTCATTCAGTCCCAATTGGCTGGACCCCAGCAGCAAGCTAACCTACTGATCAGAATGTCTGCCCCCTAGTGGTCAGTGCTCGTCATAACGACTGTCTGCCCCTGGTAGTCAGTGCACATCATAGAGAGAGCAGTTGAGCAGCCTTAGCATATCACTAGCATATTAAACTTTGATTGGTTGAATGGAAGACTGGACAACCAGACACTTAGCATATTAGGCTTTTATTATATAGAATAAGCAGTAATGTAAATATCCACTCACTCCTCTGGCTCCTCTGGGCAATTCAAGATGTCTGCTTCCTAATTCTGCTGTGTACCTGCAATGCTCATTGTTGTGTGTAGCATATGAGCTCATGGCTCAATAAAAACATGTTACTGTTAGCTCACATCAATTCTTACAAATAAAAGTCTCTTAGAGATTAACCAAGAAGGATATCTCCCCAGTTAGACGGAGTGGGAGGCATATGATTAACTCTGAGATGGACATTTTGGCTTATCCTTGCTGACTCAAAGGATGTCCATCCAAAGCGTAAAATGGCTCATTTATTCTCCAAGAAACAGTTAACTAACATGCTGGGCACACCCTTCCACTGCCATCCATTTGGAAGACATATTGTCTGCACTCATAAAGTCAGAACAGGATATGTGTGGGTTTTCTAGAGCATTCTAAGACAAAATTCTCATTTAAATTATGGCATAAATTATAAGCATAACCAATGGACATAGACCATAGAGGTGTGAGGGAGGCAGGAATTGGCTGGGAGAGGTCAATTGAGTGGAGAAACATGTAATACTGTCAACAATAAAGAATTTAAAAATAAATAAATAGATAGTAAATAGATAAATGAATAAAAACAAATACCTGGAAATAAATACATAAATACTTAAATATATAAATAAAACAAAAAATAACAATAGTCAAAAAAATAGATGGCATAAGCAAGTTAACTATTATTCCATATGAAGAGAACATTTCAATGTTCATCTCAATTAGTATAACCTTAAATATTATTATGGCATAATGATATTAGTATTTAAGGAACTATTTTTTTTATCCTTCTTCAGGTTTTAATTGGCTAAAGCCAGTGTATTTTAACAAAACGATTGTTTTTGGTTTTTTTTTTTCTGATCATAAGCCTACTTGGAGGCTCTCAAACTCAGATTATTTAAATTCATGTTTCACACTGATCAAACCTACAAGTGGCCAGGGACACTGGGTTTTCTACTTAATTTAGGATGTGATTTCATTATTTCAACCCAAGATCTAGCCTGAAGCACATTTTTAATGTTATTGGGGATTTTGGGGGTGGGGAAGTAGTTATTCTGATTCTAAATGGCCCAATTTTATGACTGCAAATGAAGCTGCTTTATTTAATACACTTAAAATAAATTTATTGTTAAAATTATCCAGTACTTTGAAGAGGTGAAGGAGTAAATAAAATCTTTTAAAAAATAATCTCTTAAAATATAGTTGTTTAAAAAATGTCAGAATATAAAAAGGCAAAGAAATCTTCATATATAAAAGCCCAACAACTGAACGGTGGAACAAATGGAACAACCATATGACTGGTCGCTATGACATGCACTGCAGTGGCCAATGGCCTGATCCAGGCCGGATCAGCCCCCTCAACCACCTACAGCTCCTCTTCCCAGCCAGCTGACCCTCCAAAGGTTGAGATTGGGGAGGCTGGCTGGCCAACCTCCCAGGCCCCTCCTGTGACTGTCCCCAGATAGGCCTCGATTGCTGACCAGGCCAAGAGACCTTACCCATGCACAAATTTGTGCACCAGACCTCTAGTATCCTATTTAATAAAATAGTAATATGCAAATTAACTGTTACTTTGTGAAAAAGTTGGAAGTGCCCATAGCCACAAAAATGGCAGCATCCATAGCCACAAAGATGGTGGTGCCAGTTGGAGCCATGAAGCCAGCAAACACACAATTCTGTAGGAAGGTCCAGACCCTAGCTCCAGCCCTGTGGACGTTGAGGCCCTGGGCTGGGGCCAGAGCCAGAAGACACATCCTGAATCCCTAGGTCCCCTCCTCTCATTTCCAGGAAATAAAATGTCTGCTGTGAGCCTACCTTTTGGCACAGTCCCATGTGAGCTTCCCCGGGATAAGTAGCTTTAGTAAGCAGGGGGACAGCTTTAGTGAGCAGGGGGCACTGCAAGGTAAGAGTTCCTGGGCACTTCCTCCCATGCCTTAGCCTCTGCCTCCAGCTACCACTGCCACTGCTGCTGCCCCAGCCTCCACCTCCCAGAGGTATTGTTGAAAATTCTCCTTCCTTCTCCCCACCCAACACTCCACCCACAGGTGCCTCAGGAACCTTCAGCCCCATTGGGCACAAATGCCTCTGGGATAGTAGCAGCATGGGCACAGGGTATGGAGTGTGTGCCCTGCTTGGGTGGAAGGGCCCACAGTATGGAAGTGCCAGACACAGTGCAATCATGGGGTACATGCCATTGAAGGGAGACCCCAAGTTTTTTGGCAAGCTCAGATCCCTTCCCTGTGTGACCCCAGCCTGGGCTTTCCTGGGCACTCAGGGTGTGGGACCACACTCAGCTGCTTAGAGCTTTTGAGGAATCCCAGTTGTCACCATGGAAGGGGCCTAGAAATCCAGTTATCCAAGCCCCCATTTTACAGTTGGGGCAACTGAGGTCCAGAGAAAAGGAGGGCCTCCCCAGAAGCCAGACACTAAAGGCCAAACTGTAATGAAAATAAATGGCTCCCAATTCCTAATTTCCATTCTCCAGCATTTCTCTAGTTTCCATAGGCTGGCAGGAGTGGGGGTGGGGGCAACTGGGGGTAATTAGGCTAGCAGTTGAGGTGATCAGGCTGACAGGCAGAGCAGTTAGAGGCAATCAGTAGGCAGACAGGTGAGCTATTAGGAACCAACCGTCCCGAATTGCAAGAGGGATATCCAACTGCCAGTGCAGGATCAGGCCTAAACCAGCAGTCTCACATCCCCTGAGGGGCCAGATTGGAAAGGATGCAGGCCAAGCATCTGAATTTTGTGCAGTGGGCCACTAGTATTTAATAACTGAATTTAAAGAACAAATAAGTTTTCAAATAGCTTATTTGAATTCTAGTTCAGATTCCCTTGGCCATTCTCTAAAAAAAAGAAGTGGTATTTTTTGTGGAAGAATTGCCTTTCCTGCATTTCTGGGCTCTTCTCTATTAACAATCATTCTGTTGCTCTCAGATTCTGGACTCTGATTCTGCTGCCAACATCGGTCTACAAATGAACTGCCCCAGGTCAAGAGCAGCATTAATGGTTAAGTGACCTGAGAGACATTTAGACCCCAGGCACAGTGTCCTCGGAGCTGCCAGCTTATTCAGACATGCCTGTGCCCTCGAACTCCAGGTGAGCTTCATGAACATGCTCTCCACACCTGCCACTTCCCCACCCTCACAGTAACCACATGCCAAGCCTTATACTCCCCGTGCATGTATGTGACCTTGAATCATCAATTTGACAGAGTCTCCCAGAGGGACCACAGTTAGATGCCAGGCTCAGAAGAACATAAAAAAAAAAAAAATAAACAAACAAACAAAAAACAGGAATACAGGAAGGGATAATACAGGGGCAAAATCTAGCTATTATTCAGAGGTCACACTTGGCTACTATTAACACCTGTACTTTCTGATCTAAATCAGTGCACCATCTCAGAACCTGGGCACTCAGCATTCTCACCTTGTGCAAAAACAGTCTAGTCCCACTCAACTCTTCACATTGAACACCCAGAAACCATTATGTGAGGATTCTCAATAAGTGCAAAGACTTACGACATCCTACCCTTTGGAAATAACATATATGAGTGTCATGTTGGCTCCTTAAATAATAACCATTCTAATTATTTACCTCATTTTCTGTACAAATAAAAATGCTTGAACACAACTATGCCAATGTCAAAATGGTCTCATATATGTCCGTGGTTTAAAATGTATCTGTGTCTCATTTAAAATTAGGTCACTTTGGAATCCTGTCTTTGGACTTGATTTGTTCCATAGTTTAGGAAAACATTAGGAACTTGTCAGTCACCATTCTTTTTTCATCATTTCCTATTGTTAGTTGCAGTGTCAGGGACCATTATGTTTATTTTGGGAACTGAACTTTGATTTGTCTTATTAATACCAAGAAGAAATCGGCCACACAAAAGCTGGCCCATACAGAGGCACATATACTTACTAAGAACTATCTGGTGCTCACCCGGCTGAGGTTGAGCTCTGTGCTGACCTAGAGGTACAGTGGTGAGCAAGAAAATACAACTGCAGTTCAGAGCAGAGACAATGGAGTGAGGGTATAGAAGTAAATGCTAAAAGCCCACTAGTAGTTCACCTATGTTTCCTTTCTCTCTAATCCCACCTGTTCCTTAAAACAAAACAAACAAACAACAACAAAAAACATAACTGTCCTAGCCAGTTTGGCTCAGTGGTTAGAGCATTGACCTGTGGATGGAAGAGTCCTGGGTTTGATTCTGGTCAAGGGCATGTATCTCAGCTGCAGGCTTGATCCTGCCCATGTGGGAGGCAACCAATCAATGTGTGGCATTGATATTTCTCTCTGTATTTCTCCTCCTCCCTTCCAATCTCTCTAAAAACCAATGGAAAAATATTCTCTGGTGAGGACAGACCAAAAAAATCAACCTAACAATCAATCACTCAATAATAAAACAAAAGACATAACCTACAAGAACAACACGGGCCTTGGAGTCAGGGAGCCTGGAGGTAAGGGATCTGGTCTCTCACCCTGACCTGCCAAGAAGGTTGAGTGTAGGAGAGCCATGTAGACTTAATCTTTGTTTCCAGATCTGCCACATGCTTTGCTTTACATCCCACCTCACAGGTCTGGAAATGCAGGAGCACAGGGACTGAGTCTTCTTTCCTTGCTTCCCTGAGGCTCAGTAGAAAATAGGGAGAATGTCAACCCAGTTTTCAATCTAACTAAACCTGTCAGGAAAATACAAATTTTCACCCAACTACTAGGGCTTCCTTCACCACAGTCATGGCCAGAGGCAGTACTGACTCCAGCCAACTTTGATGGAAAGGACACAGTAGCTCATTGTCTGAAACGTTTCCTGCTCAGGCAGCATTCTGTGTGCTGTGTGGGTGGGACCTCATGTAGATGCTGCCAGGAGTGCTAGTCTGAGGGACCAGGCAGGGGCAGGGAGCTTCCCGAAACAACAAGCACACACCTCAGCTTCTCCATGTTCTCCCAGTGAATGTCAGTCCTCCTCCTCACACAAGCTCACCACCTTTGTCTTTGTTCTTTTGTTCTTGAGCTTTTTTTTTCTTAATATATTTTATTGATTTTTTTTTACAGAGAGGAAGGGAGAGTGATAGTGAGTTAGAAACATTGATGAGAAAGAGACATCAATCAGCTGCCTCCTGCCCACCCCTCACTGGGGATGTGTCCACAACCAAGGTACATGCCCTTGACTGGAATCGAATCTGGGATCCCTCGGTACGCAGGCCAATGCTCTATCCACTGAGCCAAACCAGTTTCGGCTTGAACTTTTTATTAGAATTATCAAATACATAAAAGCTGACAGAGAATAGTGCTCTGTCCCCATATGTCTATGTGACCATCACCAACCTCGCTCCTCCCTCCACTTAATTATTTTAAAGCCAATCCCAAACATCACAATGTTCCACTCTAAGTAGCCTCAAAACTTCATGATCACAGAGAGAAAATAATTCCTTACTAGCATTTCATACATGCCCACCCATGTCAAATTTCCCAAGTCACCCCATAATAATTGTTCATTAGAGGCCTGGTGCATGAATTCAGGTTTCCTCGGCCTGGCCAGTGATCAGGGCCCATCAGGGCCATATTGCCCAGTCCCAGTTGGGGCTGATGACGACCAATCAGGGTTGATGGGGCTGGCTGGCTAAGGGAGGGACTAAAGGAGTTTGGTCAGCCATGGAAGATGGCTGTGAGAGCACACTGACCACGAGGGGGAGGCTCCTGCATTGAACGGCTGCCCCTTAGTGATCACTGCACATCAGAGTGACTGGTTGGCCAGTTGTAACTGTCGCTTAGGCTTTTATATATAGATGGATAATTGGCTTGTTGAAATCAGGATCCAAACATGTCTAACATGTCTGCTAAGTCTTCAACTTTGCACTCTACTACTTGTTTTGTTGATAACTCATTTTTTTCTCATTTCATAATCCAACAACCCCAGTATCCTAACCTCAAAATGGCCAGTTCTCCCATCATTTGACCCTGTTGCTTGCAGCTGGAAGTGAATGCATTAGTCTGGGACCATGTCCTGTCAGAGGGGTAACAATGAGACACCCAGTGGTCATAATAAATTATCACTGCAGTTACAGAGCTTTGTGCACAGTGATCAAAAATTTATTTTCTAGCCAAACATCATAATCTATCAACCTAAGTCTATTCTTGAGGGTCTGGTATTTCTGTTTCTATAAAAACACTTATAGCAAATACTTTAAATGTTCAAGAATAAAGCCTGGCTGTCATGGACCAATGGTTGATCTTTGACCTATGAACCAGGAGGTCACAGTTCAATTCTCTGTCAGGGCACATGTCCGGGTTGTGGGGCTGATCCCCAGTGTGGGGTGTGCAGGAGGCAGCCCATCAATAATTCCCTCTCAGTGATGATGTTTCTTTCTCTCTCTTCCTCTCCTTTCCTTTGTGAAATCAATGAAGTTATATTTTAAAAAGAAGAATAAAATAAAGATTCTTTCCATTGATCCAGCCTGACCAGAGATGCCCCCTGGCCACACTCTATTTTGTTGCATAGGAAAGAGAGAGAGCAGCATGGATAGAAGATGCTGAAAGGCCTGTTGAACTGCTGGGGCAAACTCTGATTCAGATAGAAGTTATGCAAACCTATTTCTGATCACCATTAGCTCTTTTCTTTATAAATATTAATCTTTCTGAGCATCAATTTCCTCATTCAAAAAAATTAAAATAATAATATTTATATTATCAGGCAGTTAAAAAATTGTTGTGTGGCAGTTAAGGATGCTAGTTCATTGGTTACACTGCATGGATCTGAATCTAGGTTGAATTGTTTGCTAACTGGACACATTATTTATGCCTTTCAAGTGGGAGCTATAAAGTGTGATTGATAAGATATAAATAGATATTTTGTTGAGAATTTGAGAAAATCTCTGACTTATCTTTTAAATATTTAAAGTAAACATTATATTGATGGTCTTTCTTGTTTGAGATTTCTGATCATATTTCTGTCACCAAGTATGAACTATTTTAATAGCCATGGCTTAAATTATGTTACAACTTGAACAATGGGGGATGTTTCATATCTGTGGAACCTAACAATACCGAGTTCCCCTTGCTGACTTTGTTCACTCTATTTATATTTGACTAGAGGCCTGATACACAGAATTCATGCACTGGGAGGGTGGTGTCCCTCAGTCCAGACTGCACACTCTCCAATGTGAGACCCCTCGGGGATGTCCAGACATCCCTCTCACAATCTGGGACTGCTGGCTCCCAATCACTCACCTGCCTGCCTGCCTGATTGTCTCTAACTGCTTCTGCCTGCCAGCCTGATCACCCCTTACCCACTCCCCTGCCAGCCTGATTGATGCTTAACTGCACTCCTGCTGGCCTGATCATCCCCAACTGCCCTCCCCTGCTGACCTGGTTGCCCACAACTACCCTCCCTTGCTGGCCATCTGGTGGAGGCCATCTTTGACCATTTGGAGGTGGTCTGCTTGTGTGAGGGCATGAGGGTCAATTTGCATATTACCTCTTTATTATATAGGATTATTTTTAGCAAAACTATTGACCACCTAACCTGCTCCATGTAAGATAGTGACAATGGGGAGGAGAGAAAATGGTGGCAGAGTAGACAGATGCCTCTGGAGCTTTGTAGCTGGACAGAGGAAGAGAGAGCGGCTGAGAGTCACATGGGGAGTGTTTGTTGGCAAGTTAAGAGTCAGTTATCCTCGAGGAGAAGGCTGGGAACAGCTGGATGGGGCTCTCCCGGCCAGGCAGCCCCACTTTCACTGGGTTTTTGTCCGCCGGAGCCACCAGCTCAAACGCGGAGCCAGCACCATCTTGCAGAGGGAGGTGGATGTCTGCGGCGGTCTGAAGCCTGTGGCTGGGGCACCCATCAAGCAGCCAGGGACCCGGGGACCCAGAACTCTGCTCTCCAATCGGCGCAGACACTCAGCAGAATCAGAGATCCACAGAGCACACGGAAAGGTCAGATTTCACCTGGGATAAGAGGGAGGTGGATGTCTGCGGAGGTCTGAAAGCTGCAGCTGAGGAGGCACCCACAGAGCAGCCGGAGACCCAGAGCACTGCTTTCCAGGTGGCACGGACGCCTGGGCGGCGGATTCAAAGATCCATGTGGTGTGCGGAAGGGTCAGATTTCACCTGGGACAGGGTGAGGTCTCCTACCCCCGCACAACAGAGACTCGCACACTGTGGGAACTGGGCTTCGGGAAAGCTGCCTCTGGAGAAGTCCGCAGAGGTAGTCAGGGTGTGATCCCTAAGTGTGGAGGCAAACTCTCTGAGTTGTTGACAGAGGGGAGTTCTGGAAAACGACTCGTTTTTTTTTTTCTGGGGCAGAGGGACAGCCTGGGAGTTATTACAGTGTCCCGGATGCAAAATCCCTACAAACTGGCTTTGAGAACCACAGAGTAGCAGGATCTGAGCACAGCCTAGAAAGGTCCTATGCTTTGTCTCAGGGATCAACTCCAAAACACTGCCACCCAGTGGATGACGCACAAATTGACTCTTGCATAACCACAAAAGAAAAAAGAGATTAAAACACCAAGAGGGGAACAGAGGGAACTGCAATACCTTCCTTACTGGGAAATAGGAGTGCCAAGCAGAATAATAGTGGAAGTCAAGGACCATTCTATTTTTTTTTTCTTTTTAATTTTTTTTAATTTTTTTAAATTTTTCATTTTTACATATTTTAATTAAAAGACTATTTTTTTTCTTTCTGCCTCAATTGATTTTACCTTTGTAATTATTACATTTGTGTTTTAAACTAGTATTATTAATTACTACTAGTACTTTACCTTTTTGGAAAAAAACAAGTGTCATTTTGTTTTCTATTTATTTTATTTTGGGATTAGAGTTCTACATTCTATTTTCATCTTTCCTCTAGCATAATTTTACTCCAACTCAACTCTACCGTTATGCCAACACTTTCCTCCTAACTTTCCCCATTTTGTTGTCTTGTTTCTCTTTCCCTTTTTCAACTTTAGATTCTCCCTATTCTTTCTCTTTACCTGGTTAAAATTTCACCCAATTTATATATCTAATTTCAAATCCCCTACTACAAGTCCACACAAACCTCTCTCTTCTTGTCTTCACTAGCCAAAAAGTTGTTTTTTTCTCTATGTCCTTTTGTTGCTATTTGCCTGAAAAGTGATTATATCGATTTCTTCAAATTTTTTGTGAGATTGTTTTAGTTTATTCTATTGGTTTTATTTTGCTTTTTGCTTGCTTTGTTTTTTACCTATCTTTTCCCTCACCTCCCTCGATACCAGTTGCTATTTGCAGTTTGTATTAATCTCTAGGTACTGGTTGCTGGCCTTTATTGGGATTAGTGACTGTTCTATTGGAGTTGTCTCCTGACATCTATAATTTGTTCCCCTTTTCTCTCTTATACGTTTTCTTTTCTCTCTGATTTTTTCTCTTCCTCTTTTCTTCTCCTTCTTCTCCCTTTTATTTTCTTATTTCATTTTATTTTTATTTTCTGTTCATTTATTTATTTTTTTTCTCACTCTCCCAATTTGATTTTGGCATTTCTTTCTTTTCTTTGTTTCTCATTTTCCTCTTCTTCTTTCTCTATTTACCCCTAATTTGTCTTTCATTGGTGGTCACCTTATTTGTGATTAGTAACATATTGAATACATTTCTACTCAGTGCCTTGTATGCAGTACCTGGTCGTGTTGTAGTTTGTGCCTTTCAATCAATGTAGGAGAGAGAACTACATAACCAGACACCCGGAGAAGAAAGACCATGGGCAGAAAAAGAAACAGCCCACAAAAGACAGAAAGGAAAGTAGCACCAGAAAACAAAGTAAACGAAATAGAAGCAGAAATAAGCCTGCCAGAGAAAGAGTTCAGAGAAATGATCATAAGGTGGATGAAAAAATGGAAGACAAAATCGACAATCTGATTAAGAGCCAAGAGGAAATGAAGAAGACCCAAGAGGAGATGAAGAAGCAGCAAGAAGAAATGCAGAAGAACCCAGAGGAGGTGCATAATAAACAAGAAAAAATGAAAAATTATATCACTGCTATAAAGAACTCAATAGAAAGCATCAAAAGTAGACTAGAAGAAGTAGAGGACAGCATCAGTGAGCTAGAAGACACTGTAGGAAAAAATACCCAAGTACAGAAGCTTCTAGAAAAAAAAGTTAAAAAGCAAGAGGAGAGCCTAAGGGAACTTTGGGATAACATGAAACAAAACAACATCCACATAATTGGGGTTCCAGGAAGAGTGAAAACTGAACAAGGATTAGAGAACATGTTTGAAGAAATAATGACAGAAAATTTCCCCAATATAGGAAAGAAAAAACCCACACAAATCCAAGAAGCTCACAGAGTCCCAAGCAAAATTAACCCCAACAAACCGACACCAAGGTACATTATAATTAAATTGGCAAACACCAACGACAAAGCAAGAATCTTAAAAGCAGCCAGAGAGAAACAGAAAGTTACCTACAAAGGAACCCCCATAAGACTAGCTACTGACTTCTCAACAGAAACTCATCAGGCCAGAAAGGAATGGAATGAAATATACAAAGTCATGGAAAGAAAGGGTCTGAATCCAAGAATACTGTACCCTGCAAGACTCTCTATCAAAATTGAAGGGGAAATCAAAAGCTTCGCAGACAAAAATGGACTAAGAGAATATATTACCACCAAACCAGCAATGCAAGAAATGTTAAAGGGTCTGCTGTAATAAAAGGAAAGAGGAAGCGAAGAAGGAGCTCGGGGGTAAGGACTGAAAATGGCAACAGATAAGTACCTATCAATAATAACATTGAATGTAAATGGATTAAATGCTCCAATCAAAAGACATAGGGTAACGAATTGGATAAGAAAACATGATCCATATATCTGCTGTCTGCAAGAAACCCACCTCAGGAAAAGAGATGCACACAGATTGAGGGTGAAGGGATGGAACATGGTATTTCAGGCAAATGGAAATGGAAAAAAAGCTGGGGGTGAAATACTTATATCTGACAAATTAGATGTCAAAGTGAAGGACATAATAAGAGATAAAGAAGACCACTTCATAATACTAAAGGGAACAATCCAACAAGAAGAAATAACTCTGGTAAACATATATGCACCCAATATAGGAGCACCTAAATACATAAAAATACTCTTGGAGGATATTAAGGGTGAGATTGACAGCAATACAATCATAGTAGGAGACTTTAACA
>PVJN01024916.1:20007-30701 GCA_004026805.1 Lasiurus borealis
CAATCCTAAATGACTCACTAGACCAGATGGAATTAACTGACATCTTCAGAGCATTTCACCCCAAAGCCACAGAATATACATTCTTCTCCAGTGCACATGGGTCATTTTCAAAGATAGATCACATATTGGGTCATAAGAAAAGTCTCTTCAAATTCAAGAAAATAGAAATCATATCAAGCATTTTCTCAGACCACAGTGGTATAAAACTGGAAATCAACTATAATAAAAACAATAGAAAGAAATCAAACACATGGAGGCTAAACAGCATGCTACTAAACAACGACTGGGTAACCAGAGAGATCAAGGAAGAAATAAAAAACATCATGGCAACAAATGACAATGACAACACAACAATACAAAATTTATGGGACACAATGAAAGCAGTTTTGAGAGGGAAGTTCATAGCCCGATAAGCCTACTGCAAAATAACAGGAAACAATAGTAATAAATTACCTAAACCTAAAATTTAAAAAGCTACAACAAGAGCAACAAGAAAAGCCCAGTGTACTTAGAAGGAAGGAAATGGTGAAGAACAGAGCTGAGATAAACAACTTGGAGACCAAAGAAACAATTCAAAAGATCAATAAAACAAAGAGCTGGTTCTTTGAAAGGATAAACAAGATTGATGGACCTCTAGCCAGGCTCACCAAGAAGCAAAGAGAGAAGACCCAAATAAACAAAATGAAAAATTAAAGAGGAGAAATAACAACAGACCCCTCCAAAATACAAAGGATTATTAAAAAATACTATGAACAACTCTATTCCAACAAATTGGACAACCTGCAAGAAATAGACATTTTCCTAGAAAAATATAACCTTCCAAAACTAAACGAGGAGGAATTTAAACATCTCAATAGTCCAATAACTATGGAAGAAATTGAAGCAGTAATCAAAAAGCTTCCAGCAAATAAAACCCCGGGACCAGATGGCTACACAGGAGAGTTTTACCAAACATTCAAGGAAGAATTAAAACCTATCCTCCTCAGACTATTCAAAAAACATTCAAGAAAAATGCACACTTCCAAACACCTTCTATGAAACCAGCATCACCCTAATACCAAAACCAGATAAAGACAACACAATAAAAGGGAATTATACGGCAATATCTCTCATGAACATAGATGCCAAAATCCTCAAGAAAATTCTAGCAAATTGGATACAGCAGTACATCAGAAAGATCATACACCATTACCAAGTAGGATTCATCCCAGGAATGCAGGGATGGTACAATATCCGCAAATCAATAAACGTGATACATCACATAAACAAATTGAGAGATAAAAATCACATAGTCATATCAATTGATGCAGAAAAAGCATTTGACAAAATCCAACACCCTTTCTTGATAAAAACTCTCAGCAAAGTGGGAATCGAAGGATCATACCTCAACATCATAAAAGCTATATATGATAAACCCACAGCTAACATCATACTCAATGGACAAAAACTAAAACCATTTCCCCTAAGAAAAGGAACAAGACAGGGATGCCCACTGTCACCTCTACTGTTCGACATAGTACTGGAAATATTAGCCACTGCAATTAGACAAGAAGAAGAAATAGAAGGCACCCAAATTGGAAAAGAAGAAGTAAAGTCCTTATTTGCAGATGACATGATATTGTACATAAAAAACCCAAAGGACTCCATTCCAAAACTAATTGACTTAATTAATGAATTCGGCAATGTAGCAGGATACAAAATTAATGCAAGAAGTCTGTGGCATTTCTATACACTAATAATGAAATTACAGAAAGAGAAACTAAAAAAGCAATCCCATTTACCATCGCACCAAAAAAATTCAGATACTTAGGAATAAACCTAACTAAAGAGGTAAAAGACCTATATGCAGAAAACTACAGGACACTGAAGAAAGAGATAGAGGAAGATGTTAACAGATGGAAGAGCATACCATGCTCATGGATTGGGAGAATCAACATCATTAAAATGTCCATACTACCCAAAGCAATCTACAGATTCAACGCACTACCCATTGAAATACCAATGACATGTTTCACAGACCTAGAAAGAATTCTTCATAGATTCATCTGGAACAAAAAAAGACCACGAATGGCTACAGCAATTCTGAGAAAGAAAAATAAAATAGGTGGGATCTCAATACCAGATTTCAAGCTATACTACAAAGCAACTGTTCTCAAAACAGCCTGGTACTGGCACAAGAACAGACATATAGACCAATGGAATAGAATAGAGAGCCCAGATATCCACCCAAACCACTATGCTCAACTAATATTTGACAAAGGAGGCATGAACATTCAATGGAGCCAAGATAGCCTCTTCAATAAATGGTTTTGGGAAAATTGGACAGATACATGCAAAAAAATGAAACTGGACCACCAACTTACATCAAATACAAAAATAAACTCAAAATGGATACAGGACTTAAACATTAGAAGGGAAACCATAAATATACTAGAGAAATCCACAGGCAGCACAATCTCAGACATATGCCAAAAGAACTTCTTCACTGATACTGCTCCAAGGGCAATGGAAGCTAAAGAAGAAATAAACAAATGGGACTACATCAAAATAAAAAGCTTTTGCAGAGCAAAAGAAACCATCAACAAAACAACAGGGATAACATATTTGGTTTTTCAAGAATATCCTAGAAAAGTTGGATAAAGTTAGTGAGAGCCAAGACGTTGAAAAAGGACCAACTAGAGATGCAAAAGATCCAACTAGAGATGGAAAAGGTCCAACTAGAGATGAAAAAGGACCAACTAGAAGTTAAACATACACTGACTGAAATAGAAAATATTATACAGAGTCCTAACAGCAGACTAGAGAAAGGCAAGAATCAAGTCAACAATTTGAAATATAAAGAAGCAGAAAACACTCAACTGGAAAAGCAAGAAGAGAAAAGAATCCAAAAATGTGAAGATAATGTAAGAAGCCTCTGGGACAGCTTCAAGCGTACCAATATCAGAATTGTGGGGGTGCCAGAAGAAGAGAAAGAACAAGATACTGAAAACCTATATAAAGAAATAATGACTGAAAACTTTCCACATCTGGTAAAAGAAATAGACATACAAGTCCAGGAAGCACACAGAACCCCATATAAAAGGAATCCAAAGAGGACTACACTAAGGCACATCATAATTAAAATGCCAAGAGCGAAAGACAAAGAGAGAATATTAAAAGCAGCAAGAGAAAAAC
This sequence comes from Lasiurus borealis, assembly GCA_004026805.1. NCBI lineage: Eukaryota > Metazoa > Chordata > Mammalia > Chiroptera > Vespertilionidae > Lasiurus > Lasiurus borealis. The sequence goes on from PVJN01024916.1 coordinate 23,182, forward strand.
AGTTCATTACCTACAAGGGAACACCCATACGACTGTCAGCTGATTTCTCAACAGAAACGATGCAGGCCAGACGGGAGTGGGAAGAAATATTCAATGTGATGAATAGCAAGAACCTACAACCAAGAATAATCTACCCAGCAAAGCTATCATTCCAAATTGAAGGGCAGATAAAGAGCTTCACATATAAGAAAAAGCTAAAGGAGTTCATCAACTCCAAACCAGTATTATATGAAATGCTGAAAGGTACTCTTTTAGAAGAGGAAGAAGAAAAAGGTAAAAGCCAAAAAATTATGAACAACAAATACATATCTATCAACAAGTGAATCTAAAAATTAAGCGAATTAAAAATTTGATCAACAGAAAAAACTGGTGAATATAATAGAATCAGGAGCACAGAAAGGGAGTGGACTGATAATTCTCAGGAGGAAAAGTGTGAAGGGTATACAGGGAGAGATTGGACAAAAAGCATACACCTATGGATGAGGTCAATGGGAGGGAGGTATGGGCAGAGGGAAGGGTGGGAGTTGGGTGAAGTGGTGCTATGGAGGCAAAAAAGAGAAACAAATGTAATAATCTGAATAATAAAGATTTAATTAAAAAACAAAACAAAATAAAACCACAAAATACAACTTTGGAATCTCAGGAGGGAGCACTCAGGCACCCTGGGGGCCCAGCCAGTACACCTCTGGCTTTTCCCAGCTGGTTCCTTAACTTGTCTGCAGCCTTGGTCTCCTGTGAGAAGGCACTCAAGCTCACTGCCCACCCTCTCCACAGGCAGTCCCCTTGCAGGCCAACCCCTGTGTGTGTCCTAGCTGGCACTCAGTTCCCTTAGCTGAGAGGTAAGAGTGATGGTGCTTTAAATAATGCAAATGTGGAACATAATTAAACAGTTATAACAAATCCCAAAGGCTGCGAAAACAAATTAAAATTATAAAGCCTAATGGCTTGAAATCAAAGCCAGTAGTGACTGAGGCACGTGTGTGTACATGTATGAATGTGTGTGTGTGTGTGTGTGTGTGTGTGTGTGTACTTGTGTGTGTGCATGTGTGAATGTGTGACTGAGTTTGGCAAGAGCCTTAAACAGAGGGAGAAGATGTCACAGTCAGGGAGGAAGTAAAGAGAACAGGCGACTCTGTGGAGTCAGTTGGATCAGTGAGAAATCTTAGGAGATATGAGGAGGAGCACACACTACATGGCAGCTGCAGGGACAATAGCCAACCACCAGCTACAGCCAAACTCCCATTGCCCCTCACATTTCTGTTCCATCTCAATTGTCCACTCATGGTGTACTGTCACTCACACACACACACACACACACACACACACACACATGCACACGGTGTGTGGAAAATACTTGCATTTTTCTCCACAATAAAAAGACTTGGACTTTTTGTTAGAAAATAAATATTCCAGCAATTAGAGAAAACTAATGCTTATGGTCAAATGCATTTCAAACTAAAGGCCAATATATTATTTTTTAAATGATCACAGTATAGTTTTCCTTTTTGGATTTTTGTTTTGTTTTGTTTATTGCCTTTTTTCTAATGTATTATTATTGTTGAAAGTATTACAGATGTCCCCTTGTTTTCCTCATTTGCCCCCTCCCCTCCTCACTCACCCCACCCCTCTGCCCACTGTCTGTATCATGGGTTATGCATACATGTATATAAGTTCTTCAGTTGATCTCTCCCACCTACCCACCCTCTGAGATTTGACCGTCAGTCCCATGCTTCTATGTCTCTGGATCTATTTTGTTCATCAGTTTATTTTGTTCATTAGATTCCACATGAGTGGGATCATGTGATACTTGTCTTTCTCTGACGGGCTTATTTCACTCAGCACAATGCTCTCCAGGTCCCTCCATACTGTCCCAAAAGGTTTTTTTGCTTGCTTCAGACTTTGCCCTATAGCTTCTGGAGAATTATCAGTATAGGAGTTTTGTTTATGTATTTATTTATTCATTTAGACTTTAAATAATTTTTTTATTCTTCAATCCCAGTGGACATAAAATATTATGTAAGTTTGAGTGTACACCCCAGATATGAAACATTACACTATAGTATCATATTTTTTAAATAATGTATATATATTTTATTTTTGATAGTATTCCACATGTCTCCCCTTCCCCCCTTCCCCCCCCCCCTCCTGGCCCCTCCTACCCCATCCCTTCCCCAGCTCTCCTCCACCCTAGTGCCAGTGTCCAGGGGCTATGCATGCAAGTATATAAGTTCTTTGGTTTATCTCTCCTTGTCCCCCACCCCCACATGGAGGTATGTCAGTCTGTCACATGCTCTAGTGTCATCTTGAGCCCCAACTTTAGAAAGGGTGTAACCAGAGTCTCACACACAGCAGCTTCAAGGGAAGCCTCTCACAGAGCGAGGTTCTACCACATCCTCCCATCTTTGGTGTCCTTGGGCTGGCTCCATGTTCTATGGATCTGTTCCTCTCCTGTGCAGGTCAGCCCAATGGGCGAGGTCCAGGCATCTGCGCTAAGAAATGGTGAGCAGGACACATTTCACACCTCCTGTCTGTGGGGAGGCTTCCCGGAGATGAACAACATCACAGGACTCAATTTTATGGGTCCTCCATTTCAGAGAAATCCTGGGAATACACAGGTCACACAATCCAACTCAATGCTGAGGCCTGGGTGGTTTAGATTGTTCCGTACCCTCCAAGCCTCCCAGTTTGCTCAGAGTGTACTCAGTTCATTTTAAGGCAATGACCCACGGTCTCCTGGTGCAGGAGGCATTTTAAAGTTGGCTGGGCACCTGCTTGCTTTATGTCCCTAATACATGTTTGGACATTGAAGAGCTTGCTAATAAACTTTATCCTTTAGACTCTAGAGTAGTTTTAAGTTCACAGCCAATCAAGCGGAAGCTAGAGAAATTCGCAGGACCCCAACCAGCGCTTCCCAGCTTGAGAGTTAAACATGTGTGTGTTCCGGGAAGGAATCAATAAAAGACTCATTTTGTCTTTTTTTTAATCCCCAGGTTTAGATCTTGCTGGAAATGGTTGGTTCTCACACTGACAGCATGTTACATGTGAGAAACAGTCTCTTGGCATGAAGGAGACCCCCCAAGAGCCTTCAAGCGCTCCCAGAAGCAGCCACTGTGGTTCAGCCTGCCCCACCCAGCAGGCTGATGCCTGATGCCCAGGGCAGGAACTCTGAGGGCATGGCCACCCAGAAGAACAGCCCTGCCAGTCCTGCTGGGGCTGTGAAGTGCTCAGAGCTGCTGGGATAAAAGGGGCTGCTGCTGCCCAGCTCTGTGTTCTCATCCCTGGAGGGCATGGAGAGAGGGAGGCAGCTGAGAGACTGTGGGTAAGGAGAAGCCTGCAGGAGACAAGGGGTTAAGGGCGAGAGGAGTTGGGGGAAAGAGTGGAGGTTCAGTGGAGCTGGTGACCTGCTTGTCACGAAGTAAAAGTGATCTGTGTGCATCTGGGCACTCAGGGCCTCATCTTCATCAGAAAGTGTGGTTAGTAGTTTGGTTGGAAGGATGATATAGACAAGAATAAATATACAATTCACAACATCAACAGCAGAATCTGGAGTGGACAGACACTGACCTCGAACAACGACCTGCCTCTCCAGGTCTCTGGGATCACGGTAGGCTGCCCCCTGGTCAGTGCAGGGATGTGAACCAAGGCTGAGGCACAGAGAGGTGGGTGGCTGTTGGCCCCGGTAAGGAGTTTGTCCTCAAGACTCAGCACAATTAGAGGACATGAGACACTGGACATGCAACCTGCACCCTTTAGGGCTTTGATACCAGAGGATGGCCCTCTGTCCATGGCTCCATCGTGAACTTGCTGGGTGCTCAAATGGCTGCCCACTGACCAGGGAATGACAGAAACAGTGGGGATGCAATGAGGCAGTCACAAAGTTACTTTGTCAAAATGATCCAGGGATGGGCTAAAGGAGGTTTACCACTTTTGCATGGAAAAACACACAGGTCCCAGCCAGCATGGCTTAGTGGTTGAGCTTCGACCTAAGAATCAGGAGGTCACAGTTTGATTCCCAACCAGGGTCAGGGTTGTAGGCTCCATCCCCAATGGGGGGCGTGCAGGAAGCAGCCAATCACTGATTCTCTCTCATCATTGATGCTTCTATATCTTTCTCCTTTTCCCTTCCTCTCTGAAATCAATAAAAACATATTTTTTAAAAAGAAAAACATGGGCAGATTATGGTATTACAATAGCTTTATTTCCTCTGTGTTTCCTGTACTCACACCTGTAAACCTACTCCTGCCCACCCCTGTATAGACATGTGAGGGCAGATACAACCTGAAGAGCATGCTGCCTTCCTCCTTCCTAGAATTTATTCTAGGAAACTTCAGCTGTGGTTTCTTCCACTGTCTTTCACATGCACATGCCTCTATTTAACATCTAAGTCAGCCTTTCCGGCCTGGTGACCAGAAATGTGTCTCTCCAGGACCAGAAGGCAAGGGGAATGCAGCTGTGGGGGAGGCAGAGCCACCTCCCATGTCTGTGATGTAGGAGCCAAGGCCAGAGGTGCCTTGCTCCCAGCTCCAAAACCTCCTTTCCTCATAGAGACGAAGAAATGTATCCTTTCTTTGAGTTACCCCAGTGGTTGGCAAACTCATTAGTCAACATAGTCAAATATCAATAGTACAAGGATTGAAATTTCTTTTGAGAACCAAATTTTTTTAAATTTAAACTTCTTCTAACGCTACTTCAAAATAGACTTGCCCAGACTGTGGTATTTTGTGGAAGAGCCACACTCAAGGGCAGCATGTGGCTCGTGCACGGCAGTTTGCCGACCACGGTGTTAGCCAATTAGCTAACAGATGGCCACCCTGGGATGTGTGACAAAGATGCAGCCACGTGCTGCCCTATTCCCCAGGACCAGGTGCCATGGCCCTGGAGCCCATCTGTGATGGCTAGTCTGCATGGCTGCGGGAAGAGGTGTGGTGTCTGTCTCCAAGCACTGAGTGGATCACCCAAGACGCATGCCCAGTCGGTCCATGCTTCTCCAGCAATAAAATTGTTTTCTCTCTCATCCACCTTTGGGGAGAGTTCATCTGGGCTGGGAGGGGATTCTGTTTATATTCTATTTCCCCAGTGGGGATTCATGACTAAGGCTGTGTTTTCTGCATCTGAGTGCCAGGGTTAAACATTGATTCCTGTTTTGTTGAACTTTGGTTCGCAAAGCGAGTCCTCTAGAAACTCACTCACTTGGAGAGGGGGTAGGGGTGGAAGTCCAGGGAAATGCAGCATATCTGACAGTCCTGCTGCTCTGACAGTGCCAGTTGACATGAAGCCTGCCCCTCAGCTGCTGGGCAGCCTCTTAAACAGCCACCTCATCTGGCTCTGGCCATTCACGCCAAATGGGGGGCAACCCCCTCCCCTCATTTCCTTCTCAAGTGTCAGCACCATGAGGAATAAGCTGACAACGCCATTAAGGACCCAGGCCATGTGAAACATGCTACCTCATTTGGTGTGAAGATTATAGCGATTTCCTATGGATGGATTAGCTGCTTTTATAAGTGAACGAGAGGCCCCGTGCACAAGATTTGTGCATTGGAGGGGTCCCACAGCCCAGTCTGTGCCCTCTTGCAGTCCAGGAACCCTCTAGGGAGGTCCTAGCAGGGGTGACCTCATTACAACTGCAGGAGGGAAGCTGAGATAATGTGAGAAAATGATGGTGTTCCTGCACTGACTCCTCCAGGCATCCCTCTCCTGTGGGGGCATGAGCGGCAGGATGTCTGGAGATGCACGTGCAAGAGCTGCCACCCAAGAACAGGAAGGCTGTTTTGGTTAAGGACCAGCCATGATTTCTAGCACAGTGTGAGGTTCACAGACAAGCAGCAGAAGGCCCTTTCCCGCTTGCTCCACCTCCCAGTGTGCCCACCAGGTAATGTGTTTTAAGACACATCCTCGTCCCCCATAGCCTGAGGTTGGTTGGCATGGCTTTTTTGGTGTAACGTATTGAGTAGGTTTGGATAAAGTCACCTGCTATTTTTGAGGAAGGAAGTTGGAATGGAAGGACCTCCATGATCTTCTCTGTGTCCTCCCATGACTCTTCCCAAAATGGGTCCTTCAGCAACTCACATGGGGCCACAGCCTGTGCTGGCAGAACTGACAGGATCTTGTCACGGAGACAGAAGCCCTGGCACTCCCTGGCACGCGCAGGCTGCACTCCCAGGTGTGGGCTGGGAGTGTTGCATGCCCATGGACGGAAGATCTGTTGCCTGCAGGGAGTTTCAGTCCTTGTGTGGGGCAGGCACTGGCCCAAAGGGAGCAACTGTTGCCATGCAACATGGTCAGTGTGCCCACAGTTGCCCAAACAGGGACGGAGACAATCCCTTACCCCAGAAACCATGGGGTCTGATCGCCATCCTGCACCCCAGGTTCGTTCACCCCCACAAGCGTTAGGGACAGAGCACAGTGACCTCTTGGGCTCATAAGAGCACTATCCCCTCCACACGTGACTGCATGCCAGGTGTGTCCACCTTCCCGCCTACAAGTCATCATCTGTGAGCAAGCAAGTCACACTCCAGTCCCTGCAGGAAAGTCCTGGGGATGAAACACAGGACACACCATCTTGTGTCCTCAGGTGAAGTCCTCCTTCCATGTCAGCCCTCAACCTCTGCTCAGGACTCCTTCCAGTTGCCCTTGCCTAGTTCTTCCATCAGCAACGTCTGTCACAAAAAATGAACACTCTGCCATCAAAACGTACTCAATATCACCCAGCTGGCATGGCTCAGTAATTGAGCATCAGCCTATGAACCAGGAGATCATGGTGTGATTCCCTGTAAGGGAACATGCCTGGCTTACAGCTTGGTCCCCAGTATAAGGCATGCAGGAGGTAGCTGATCCATGATTCTCTCTCATCATGGGTGTTTCTATCTCTCTCTCCCTCTCCCTTTCTCTCTGAAATCAATCCTATATAATAAAAGCCTAATATGCTAAGTGCTGGTTGGCCAGTCAGCCATTGTGGTAACCTCTTTCCACGTCCCGCGTGGTTCAGGGTTCCCGGGTCAGGGTTTGGGTTCTGAAGGAGGCCGCACGCAAACGAAATAAGAGACTAGAAAATATTAATTTGGCGATATTGGGGGGCCAGGCGGGAGCCTTCCTCTAGTGGGAAGGACTACCATCTTGCTCTGGCCTTCTTCTTCCTTTTATTAAGGCTTTGGAACACACTCCTAGCCTCTAGGCAGGAACTAACAAATTAGCATGATACAGACAGTTTCGAGTAGAGTAAACAACGAGTAATCAGCTCTGACCTTTCAGAGCAATTAAGGTTGGCCAGCCCTCTGGCCTTCCATTTACATCCTTTGAAGTGAGAACAATTACATCCATCTACTGAGAACAACATTTGGTCTCCGACATCTCCCCCCTTTTCTTTCCTTTAAAAAATCTTGCACCTACAGACTAAAAATAAATATTAAGAACAAAAAATAAGACAAGCAACAATGGCTATGCTAAGAGGTAAATGAATAAGTCTATAGTATCTTTCTTTCTGGACCAACAGTCCTTTGAGTCCCAGTTTCAATGTCCAACAG
>PVJN01024917.1:0-30010 GCA_004026805.1 Lasiurus borealis
TAGTAAATTAGTGTTAGATGGTTTTAAATATTAGTAAACACATTTATTCATTAAGTAATTGAGTTGTCTGGCATTGTAAATTGACATACTCCACCTTAATGCATGAAAGGACAAAAATGATAATAATCATAAATTCATAAAAGTTATGTAGGAATGGCGTAGCCAAAATATAGGTTCACCAATTTGATCAGGGTTTCTGTCTTTTCATTTTAATTGGTTGGAAAGGTCTACAGAACTGGGGTAGGGATCTATTTCTGGATGCTCATTATAAGTAAATGTAGTCAAGCACCATCACATCCTAAAACTCTCGACAGAATATGACACCTCTGGGAGGACCACAGATATGGTGTTAAAGTGTGTAAAGGTAATCATTAAAATAGAAAACACAAAACCCTGGGGAGTCAGAGAAATATCCACATCAAATAATGTTATTTTAATAAAGAGTAGAATTCACCAGTCGCTAAAGGAACATTATTCTCCCTAGTAGGCAAGGAAACTCGTAGTTTTAAAAACAGCTCAGAAATTGATTACTTTAGATAAATAGATGTGAATAAATAATTGTTTAAAATTGAATAAGGTAGAAAAACAATGGAAAGAGCTGGATAGCTGTAAGGTACAAAGCTTAGACCTTTCTAAAATTGCATGCATACACACAATTGTTTCTACCGACTCCTCCAAACAGCCTTGATTATTGATCAGCAAACAGGAATTTATTTATTTGAATTATACATAATATCCAGGTTCTGGGGACCAAAAGCAACAATGACTTATTTTTCCTTCACATGCAACCAGAATGTTACATCTCAACATTAACATCTCAAAGTTTAGCTAGCTGCTTCTCAGAATATGAGCTTTTAATTTTAATGTAGCATTTTCCTCTGCCTTTCCAAAGTCTTAATGGTCCAGACATGCGATGTTCAGGAAGATGAATCAAATAATTTCACAATAGCTCCAGGAAAAGAAAATCAAAGTCATTAGATTTAATTCTGCTGCGTGCATTAGTATTTAAGCTTAAATGAAGGCATTGATTATCAGTCTTAGTTAATAGAGAGTGAGTAATATTCCTGTTTAAAGCTAAAATTAAAATCTAAATGAACTTTTCCCTTTAACTTCATGGCTATATGGCAAGCCTTTGAGCTAATGTTATATTAATGCCATATGTATAATTGTTATCTAGAGCAATAGGCTATTAAGTCTCTGAATTATGGTCTCAGAATTATAAGAAATGTTTCTACATTTTGTCTATGTATTTCATTTGCATGAGTCATAAAAATACAAAAACTTACAATTCACATGTCCCAGGTTCTTTTATACAGCAAATGATTATGTCAGTGAACACAAAGCATCCTATGCACTGATGTTAAACTCCTTGGTCTTGCAATAGTGTCCCCTGGCTTGTGATCAATTACTTGACTTGCTGGACTGTGATTCTCACTTGATTCTTAAATCTACCTGTTGATGCTGAAGCCAGTGCAGGGACACTGGAGCACGTCTGCTCTGTCTGGAGATGCAAAGAGATCTGAAGAGCTCAGCAAAGCAAATGCACTTCCTATGTCTGTGACTTTTGTTGTTCAGTCTGACGTTGAGAGGATTCTTTTCGATGGAGGATTCAATTTCTTCATACAAGATTGCTCACTCCAAGTGTGCTCAAGAGAGTTCTAGAACTTTCTAAATGAAAGTGAGATGTAGCCTCAATATTTGGATCCCATGTGCACTCTGGAGCCCACACCTCCACTTCAAAAAGAGCAGCTTCTGTCTTTTGCATATTTTCTGCAGAGGATTTATTCCCAGGAGCCTTTTTAATCCTCTGATTTGATACATTTGCAGCAAACTGTGTTTTTTAATCTTTATATAAAGAAAACATTTAATTTTCTCATCTGTAGTATTTTCTGTGAAATCTTAGCCAACTAGAATGCCATAATTCTAAAATGATACTGACATTTTCTCTGCTTCTTTTGTCATTGTCCCTGAGTTACAAACTATATCACATGATTGTCTAGATCAAACTGCCTAACTCTTGACTCTAGCCTAAGTCCTACCTACACCATAGGCCAAAGGCTTGCTAGGCCCCTGCGCCACTTTTCAGTCACTGAATATTTGATCTTTCATTCAGTGAGCCCCATTATGTTCTAGGGCACTCAGAACCTTTAGGACTACAAGGTTTAAAAATAGGCTTGGTGTCTGAGAGCATTTCAGTTATTTGTACATATTATGATCTCTGATTCAGTCACTGAGCTCCCATTCTTGTCTTCTCTATGGTACTTTCCACCAAACTGTTTCTTTTTTTAATATTTGTATTTATTTCAAAGAGGAAGAGAAAAGGAGAAAGAGATAGAAACATCAGTGATTAGAGAGAATCATTGATCAGCTACTTCCAGTATGTCCTCCATTGGGGATCAAGCCTGCAACCCACATAGATATTGAACTATGTCCTTCTGGTTTATAGACTGATGCTCAATCATTGAGCCACACTGGCCAGGCATTTTTCACCCCTGCTGTTTCATAGGTATAGGATTTTTCCATTGAAGAAAAGAATGGTTGCCTGCATGCATCTCACACTATAGCGTTTTTCCCATTTCAATATTGGCTTCATCTACTATAGATTATCTATATTAAATCAAATATTAATTTAAATTATGCCCTGCTTGTAATGCAGGTAACATTTTTTTAGAAAAACATTAACTCCGAGTGTATAATTTCATTAGCTGTCCCCCTCCATATTCATGAATACAGAGAATTAAAATAAAACAGACTATCTCTCCAATCACCTTTCTCAGGACCACTTCAAACCTCTATACCCCCTTAGGTTTTCCTTCTTGAACAAGAGTTCTCCATTGTCTCTATATTGTGTCCCTTTGGACTAGTGGCCACTTTAAAAGTTTGCCTAACATTTGTATTTGACTTTTTTCGAAACTATAATCTGCATTGTCATGTTCCTGAAGATCAAATACTAAAGTCCAATAGAAAAAGGAATATAGGACACAGAGAAGGGTCTCACAACCAGAGGTTTCAAGCTCATAAACAGTGTAGTACAGGTGTAGAAATAGTGTGGATTGTGCAAAGAGCAACTTTTATAACCATGAGGGCTAGCTCTGCCTACACCTCAGAATCTAGGGAACTTGCTTTATAGTCAATGAAATAAAACATATTTTCCTTTACTGCTTTTATTTTGAACTGTTTCTGTCTCATGTGTGACAAAATAAAACAAAATAATGATATAAATATTTCATAGGAAATAAAGTCTGATTCTTAAAAATATATCACAGTCCATGCCTGCATCTATTCGTCTAACATTTTAACCACATTTTACAGAACTCACAAGGAGCCTACATGATATATACTAGGATCAAAATTACTATTTATAGTCAACATTTATTATCTAAATGTAGTACATATATGGCAAAGGCCATATCAAAATAATATTTTCAAATAAACACTTCCAGCTTTGGTTGTAATCTAGACATGTGTGATTTATATGATTCATACAAGTAATTTATATTTTCCAAAACATAGAAGAATATAGGAGGCAATTTTAAGATGTGATTTCAACAAGATTGTCATATTATTGCCAAATTTAGTGTCACTCTTTAAAAAGTTAAGAATTTGAAAGCTTTCACAGTTTTACTTGGCATATTTTAAAGAGGTTTTTTAACTATATGTTATAACTTGACATATCTGTGTGATACCCCTTCCTGATTTTTCTGTCTCCTTTCAGAATAACAATAATTTACTGTCACAGAACCCAATGCAAACTAACATTAGCTATGCTGGTACACCCACTGTATATAGACAGCTTTCCTCTGGAGTTTTTCCTTTATGCACAAATTCTGCACTGAAAACAAATACACAAAAAGAAGATAGGCTACAATGATTATTTTAGGAAAATGTTGTTGGACCACAAAGAAATAAAGAATTTTTGTTTTATCTGAAACAAAAATGCATAATCTACACAAATAAAAGAGTAGGATGCAAGTTGACCATAACTTAATGACACCCACCAGCCAATCAGGAGTGAGTATGCAAATTAACCCAACAAAGATGGTAGCTTTATTTGCATATGCAGGTGTCAGGGCATAGGCATTCCACCCTGCCCCAGCCACTCTGGTCATCTGGGCAGCATAGGAAGGCAAAAAGGCGGCTTCAGTGGAGCGAAGGCGGTACCAGCAGCCAGGGTAAGGCCATTCTTGCACAAATCTTTGTGCATAAGACCTGTAGTTTTGAATAAAATTATAAGCAAATCTTTATTCATAGTGATCAAAATAAATGCTTCAAGCATCATTTTTTAAAAATACTAAAAGAATACTATCTTTCCATGTAATTTATTTGGTTAAATATCTATTTATATACCTCTCTGTACACCAATATATTTTGAGATTCATAGTCATTCCCTGTATGCCATTGTTCTTTGTAATAAAGCAAGCCCACATTATACCTCCAGGACTCTTTTATTTGTTTTTTATTTTTTATTTTTATGGTTGAAAGTATTGTACTACCTTTTTTCCCCCATTGACCCCTTCTAGCTTACTTACCCCCACCCCCCAACTCAGGCTTTTATCACCCTATTGTCTGCATCCACGGGCTATGTGTATATGCATATGAATTATTTGTTTGATCTCTTCCCTCCCTCACCTTCCTTCTGAGATTCCAGTCTGTCCTATGCTTCTATGTCTCTAGATCTATTTTGTTTATCATAGAAGCCTTTTAGATTCAATTCAAGTATATTATTTCCCCAGTTTTGCTGATATATAATTGACATATAATATTGTGTAAGTTTAGAGGGAACAGTTTAGTGATAATTATGTCAGTAAAGCATGTGAATGGAAATTTTCTGACTCACTAAAAAAGTATTGGTTTCTTAAACTTTTTTTAAACTAAAGATATGTTAAATTGTTAACATGATGTGCATAATCAGTTTTTGTTTTTATGATTTTTAACCTGAATGGGTGATTTTTTTTTCTTCTAATTTTTTAGCACAGTTACTATGGAACTGAAAGAAGGAATGTTAATGTAACAATTCCATAAAATTTGTCATAATGCATTATGGAGCTATTTCTAACTAGTTTCATTGTTGAACACATATAAGATTTAGTAAATTGAGATAAACTAGAGACATCTATTCTCTTCTCTGACCATGAACTTCTATTTGGAAATTTATCTATGTTAGTCATTCTAAATAGCCTTAATACAATTTTAGTAAACAATTTACCAAATGTGTGTACAAATATTAATCATAAACCCAATCACAACTTTCTTCTTGAAAATGTCATTAAAAATGCAACTTTTGAGCATAACAACCAAATGACATATAGTCCAATCAGTCTGTTCTTCTACCTTCAAAATTCCTCCTGTATGATTCTTACTACACACCATCTTAGAAATGACAAACATATAGGACCAGTAAAAAAGATTAGTGGTTGACAAGTATTTAGGAATGTAGGAGAGATTCATTGGCAGAGGACAGAGGATATTTAAAGCAATGAAAATACTCTGTATAGTAGCAAAATAATGAATACATGTTATTATATATTTGTTCAAATCCATAGAAGTTCAACAAGAGTAAATCATCATATAATGTATAGTCTTTGTATAATTACAGGTTGTCAGTAGATTCTCCCAATGTAACAAATATTCCACTTTGGTAGAGGATGTTGATAATAGTGTTGCAGAAGACCAAAGAAAAACCAAGCAACACTTTAAAGAAAAGGAAGGACACTGTTTAATATGCCTGTGGCCTCAGGGAATAACTTTCCAAATCTAAGTGAAGAAACATGCATAGGGCTTCTCTTTATATCTCCCTGTGGTCTTTGTCCCACAAATATAGATTATGCTTCCGGTCATTTTCGCCAGCCTTGCAAAAAGGCCTTCAGGTGTTTGGGGTCTCCAGACCATATCTGATGGTTTGGCCTGGTATCAGCATTAATAACCCTCCCTCTGGGGAAGTACACTGTCCACAGCCCCATGGCCTCTGTAGCAGGTTCTGCAAGTTCCATGGCCTCTGTAACAGGTTCTGCAAGACCAGTATCTGGGAAGGAGGTAGTGCTTAATTATAGATTATCAAAAATGTACACTGAGTTTGCTGGAATGGATTCCAATCTCCAGCCCCTCAACTATCAGGGGTACATTGGAATTAGCCCTTTTTAGCCTTCTCAAAGAGTGGAAGCTGGAGGTGTATGGGAGATCTCTGTACCATCTGCTTAATTTTTCTGTAAACCTAAAACTGTTCTAGAAAATAATGTATTAATAAAACATACTTATGCAATCTCTAGATCTACACTTCTCTAGGTATTTATGGGAAAAAGTTCTTTAGCTTTCCCTTAATTGTACTGTGCAAAATGAGCATATCCAAAATTTGACCACTTCCTGTCACCACGACCACTATTTTTTTTTTAATTTAATAAATCATTGTTCAGATCAGTGGTCGGCAAACTGCGGCTCATAAACCACATGCAGCTCTCGAGCTGCAGTTTGCTGCTGTGTTGACTAAAGAGTTTGCTGACCAAAGTTCAGATTATTACAATTGTTCCTCTTTTTCCCCCCATTGCTCCCCTCCACCTGGTTCCCACCCCACCTTCTGCCCTTACCCCTCTCCACTGTCCTCATCCCTAGGTGTATGGTTTTTTTCCAGTCTCTTACACACCCCCCACATCCCTTTCCCCCTGAGAATTGTCAGTCCACTCATTTTTTATGCCCCTGATTCTATTATATTCACCAGTTTATTCTGGTCATCAGATTTTTAAATCACTTGATTTTTAGATTCACTTGTTGATAGATATGTATTTGTTGTTCATAATTTTTAACTTTACTTAAAGAATACCCTTCAGCATTTCATATAATCCAGGTTTGTTAGCGATGAACTCCTTTAGCTTTTTTTTATCTGTGAAGCTCTTTATCTGTCCTTCAATTCTGAAGGATAGCTTTGCTGGTTAGAGTAATCTTGATTGTAGAGTCTTAGTATTTATCACTTTAAATATCTCTTGCCACTCCTGTCTGGCCTGCATAGTTTCTATTGAGAAATCAGTTATATGGATGATCCTTTGTAGGTAACCAACTGTTTTTCTCTTGCTGCTTTTAAGATTCTCTCTTTATCTTTTGCTCTTGGCATTTTAATTATATAGTGTCTTGTTGTGGACCTCTTTGTATTCCCTTTGTTTTGGGTTCTGTGTGCTTCCTGAACTTGTAAGTCAATTTTTTTTTCACCAGATGTGAGAAGTTTTCTGTCATTATTTCTTCAAATAAGTTTTCAGTATCTTGCTTTCTCTCTTTTTCTGGCACCCCCATAATTCTGATATTGGTAACCTTGAAGTTGTCCCAAAGGCTCCTTGTATTATCTTCATATTTTTGCATTCTTTTATCTTTTTGCTTTTTTGGTTGAATGTTTTTTGCTTCTTTGTATTTCAAATCTTTGACTTGATTTTTGCATTCCTCTAGTCTGCTGTTAGATCTCTGTAAAATACTTTTATTTCAGTCCATGTATGCTTAATCCTAGTTGGTCCTTTTTCATATCTTCAAAGGTCTCACTAAATTTATTGATGGTTTCTAAAAAATTCTTGAATATTTTTATAACCGTGGTTTTGACCTCTATATCCAGTTATTTGCTTTCCTCCATTTGTTTCATTTGTGACCTGTTTCTTTGCTTCTGCATTTTGGCTGCTTCCCTCTGTTGATAGAGTGGCTTTGGTGCTAGATGTCCTATAGTGCCCAGTGGCTCAGCCTCCCAAATTACCTGAGGTGTACAGTATTGTTGTAGTTAAGTCTTGATTTTTTGTTGGTATCACTGGGAGGAATTGACCTCCAAGCCAATTGGCTGTGAGGATCAGCTGTGTATATGTTGGGACAATTTCTGTGTTGGAAACACCCTTATGAGACAAGACTTTTAAAAACCTCTGTGCTCAGCTTGCATGGGGCAGAGTCTCAGGGCAGAGCAAACAGCATTGGTTTCCCATCAGCTCTGCCCTAATAGGCCCCTGTGTCTCAGTGTCCCTTGGTAATCACTTAAAGCACCTCTGAGGGAAAGCTGCCCTCTAGTTCTACCCACTGCCAGGCAGTCCAGTTTCTCCCCCCAAATGAGTATGGGTCCCAGACTCTTGCCTGGAACTGGAGTTCAGTGTAGTTGGAAGCTTTTGTCTTCCTCTCACTTGAGAAAGCTAGCCAAGTACTCTCTACACACATCTCAGTACCTCAGCCTTTTGCAGTTCCTCTGAGTCTCAGTGTGCTTTTCTCTTTCCTGACAATCCAGTTTCACCCATATGAGTTTGGGTCCCCAGAGTCTCACCCAGAGCTGGAGTTCAGCGTAGTCAGGAGCTTTTGTCTCCCTCCTGTTTGAGAAAGTCAGCCGCCCACTCAGTTGTCAGTCCTCTCCACGCGCATCTCAGTACCTCTGCCTCCTGCAGCTCCACTGAGGCTCAGTGTGCGTTTCTCTTTCTTTCTAGTTGTAGAATTTCTACTCAGCCAGCCTTTGTGTGGTTCTGGGTGATGTCCGTTTTGTCTTTTAGTTGTAATTTTGTAATTGTTTAGGTACCATGTACCATCTTGGTTTCTCCCCTACAACAGCTATTAATCAATCTAGTTCAAATCACTTTCATTGTGTTTTTTTTTTTTTAATTTATGAGGATGTTCTCCTATTCCAATTATCTCTGCTTTACCATTGTTCCTCAATTTATTTTAAAAAATAAGTCAGGTTTATAAAATTAATATCCATTTCAGGTCATGCTAGATTCCTGCTACATTCAGAGTAAAACCAAAGTATTTTTATTATCTGAAAGTGATACTGAATTTTTGGACTCAAACCTGGATTCTTTGTCCACCGGAATTAAAGAATGAATACACAGACAGAAAGTGGTATAACAAAGATGGAGGTTTATTGAAGAACAAGTACAGACTCCCACATAGGGAGGGGGAAGAGTCCCACTGAATTCCTCTTCCCAAAGGCTTATTAAGGCTGCAGATCTTGGTGCCTGATATCCCCTCTGAATGGCCATTATTCTCCTAGACTGGTTATTGTAGTAACTCCTGGGCTCAAAGTTTGAACTGCACAGAAGACATGTGAGGTTCTTCCCTCTCCTTCCTTATTGTTTTCCTATTCCCTTTGGGCTTCCTTTTCTTTATTTGGTAAATACAGTGGTACCTCAAGATACAAGTGTCCTAACATACGAGATTTTTGAGATAAAAGCCATTGAGTGAGCAATTTTTGCTTTGAAATATGAGCAACAGTTGAGATACGAGTAATAGCATGGATCGGTCGGCTGCACATGACCCACCAGTTTATGCGACTCGAGCATCTCATAGTTTCCCACACCTCAAGGTTATGGAATGAATTAAACTCCTATCTCGGGGTACCACTGTATAGACCTTTCTTGGCTACTTCCAGTTCCCTTGTCTTATATAAATGCAGCTGTTGCATCTCCCTTGTCTTAAGAAGCTGTAATTGCATCCGGCTTCTTTGTCTTATGGATATGTAACTACATCTGGCTTCCCTGTGTTATGAAAATGTCCCTTATCCCAGTCTGAGGCCCCGTGTTTATCCCATCGACCCCAATTCTAAAAAATCCCTAAGCCTGCCTATGTCCCCCTAAAATTCCTGCTTCAAAAGTACTTTTCTCTTCCTGGAAGGGTGATTGTGTTCCCCAAAAGTATCTCTAAATTAAAGTCAGACACAATGTTTATTTCCTCTGCCTGGAGCACCCTTCTTAAAGAGGAAGTTCTATGTCCTTACTCTTCTTAGTTCTTTGTTCAAATAACATCTTTTCACTAAAACATTCATGTAATTCATTTAAAAAATCTAAATGTACAACTGTGCTACTTATGACTCACTATTCCCTTTGACAGTTTTCTGTTTATCCACAGCACAGCTAAATCTACTAAAGAATTTATTGTATTTATCTATTTGTTTTTCATTTTATCATAATATAATGCTTATTAGGGTAGAAACTACTGAATATTTGTTCAGTTACAATACATCAGCAACTCATAAGTTTTCTTGCACAAAATATGTGATAAACACTTGAAAGCAAAAGAATAAATGGATTACTTTAAAAATACTTGAACCAATTGGAGTTTTTCTAAAAATATGTATTTAACATGTGAGAACCTTTGTAGGTTTCTTTTGTAATGCTCTGTAGAAATGAGTAGATACTTCAGGTTGGGTTAATAAATGAGCCCAGATTTCACTCATAGCTTCAGACAAGAGGGACCTGCATCTGACCAACATGGGATAATCATTCACTAGGTTATCCTAAATCCTAGGGATCAGTAGCTGAAATGTTTTTCATGTCTCTTCCTAAGGCAGAAGGAGGTTGACCTTCAGTCCTCAAGAGACACATTGTTTGGATAACTCACTTCCAGAGAAACATTACAATCAGAATATATGACCATACTATTCCTCCTTTGAGATTCCTACATCCTAGTATATTGAGACCTAGATTGAAGATTTATTAGAGAGGGATATGAAAGTAATGTGACTACTATGATTTTATTATTGTTTATTTTTAGCCTGAACCAATATATTTTATGCAGGGTTACCAGGCAAAGGACCACTTGAGGCAGCATGAAAAAACTTCCCCAAATTCTAAAACCAAATATGTATTGATTAGTAGTTGATTTAACAATTGACTTATACTCTTAACTAAATGTTATTATATCAAGATGATTAACAGAGCATTTCCTTATTTTTTATAAGAATACATATATCCTCCATTCTCAAAAAGAATGTAAAAAAGGTATTAAATAAAGATTGAGGCTATAATTTTACCTGTACATTGGTTTTATTATTTTAGACAAATCTGTACAACTTTGCAAATGTCTTAGTACAGGAAAGCCCCTGCAAGATAATTTTACTTTAAAAGAGCCCACCACCACCAATTTATTTAAAAGTGACTCTTCAGAATGAGTACTGAACAGTGTTTCTGGCAAAAACATGGTGCTCAAAGAATATATGTTGGATGAGTGAGAGAGTCAATGGATACATTTGTGATTAGAGAGAAAAAAGTATTAACTTTTTATAAAAGAAAAAAATATGTCACTAGTTTTTGCTTCTATACTGTTGCTTATCTTCATTCACAAGGAAATAATGAAAGTAATGACTTATCCTAACTATTCATAATGAGCATCCCATTTGCAGAGCTTTCTTGACAATTCCCATCTTGTGATTATGTTGTATGGAAGTAAAAATTGTCCCTTAAATTAATGACAAATGCATTAGGGCTTTTATCCAGTACACTGTTTGAAATGATTAAACTCATGGAATGTTTGCTTAATCTATTTTCCTTTTCTATACACTATGTTCTTTGCCTGAGGCAAACCCATCTAATAACTCTCAATTGAACAAAACCATAACTCATGACTCAATAAATTATTAAGCAAGCCTGCCTTGCATCTTATTCATCATTTATCCAACCACAATGGCAGAAAGCCTACTGAATTCTCTAATAGTTTCTTGCCATAACAAATAGTTCTGTTCAAATGAAGAAATAGAGGCATGTGTGTGCGTGTATTTTT
This sequence comes from Lasiurus borealis, assembly GCA_004026805.1. Lineage (NCBI taxonomy): Eukaryota > Metazoa > Chordata > Mammalia > Chiroptera > Vespertilionidae > Lasiurus > Lasiurus borealis. The sequence goes on from PVJN01024917.1 coordinate 11,494, forward strand.
GAAAATAAAATTGCATTTAAAGCTCTTTTAGACTAAGACTTTATAGTAATAATAGTCTTGCTCTGGAAAGTTTTAAATTATAGTTACATCATTTGTATTTTGATTCTTAACTCTAGACAGTCCTCCAAAAGTACCATTATATACTACCTGAAGTTAGATTGAAAAATGAGCTACAGAGTGTAGGATGTAAAAATACAGCTTCTCAATCTTTCACAATCTTATTCCTTACTAGAGACCTGCTGCACAAAATTCATGCATGGGTAGGGTTGGTAATCCTGGCCGGTGATCAGGGCCAATTAACTTCACAGCCTCACAGCCTCCCTGCCTCCTCCTTTCCTTGCCCACTCAGGGACCCACTGTCACTACTGGTCACCCACCATGTTCCATGCTGCCCCCTGGTGGTCAGCGCACATCATAGCAAGCAATCAAATTCCCAGCCTCCTGAGGGGACAATTTGCATATTAGCCTTTTATTATATAGTATATGCTAATATTCTAAAGTGGCTCCTAGAAGTATAAGGTGATAGCATTGTTTAAATGGGTATGTTACATAATAGGAATGGAATAAAGTTGGAAGGGCATTGTGATGTTTACAATACTACAAAACAAAAAAATCATTGGAATCAGGTCAGTAGCAAACAGTAAGTTACATTTGTGACCTGCTCCATGATCACCAGTTATATAAACATATATTGATGCATATTTTAAAGAAGAAAATTATGCTAGATATCTGAATTTCAGGATGTGAGATTTGGGATTATAATCTATCATAGTAAAAAGTTGAAAAATAAACATGATTTCCATCTGCTGATATTAACCACTAGTTATCACATTTAAATGTGTCATTTTGAAGATAAAAATGGATTTTTTGACAGCATCAGAAAATGCAATCTGCCTGCTCAGTTAGCTGCATTTTAAAATTGGCATTGAGTACAGAATACTCAACTCAACAAACCTCAAAATAGTGTGCATCTTTAGAATTTATTTTTCTCTTTAAGATTGGAAACTGATGATATAGCAGCTTTAACCACAATTTTGGGGGGCGGGGAGGAATAAAGAAAAGTATCTACAACTCTTTGATTATTCTTCACTATTTCCTTTCAGTTTGCATATTTCTCTCTGTTTCAGTGTTAATCACAAAAATGAAAGCACCAATTTATTTCTTATGAAAATGTGTAACTACCACTTTGAAAATTAAAACTGTTGTTTTGAATTGTTCCATGTTTGATTTCAGGTGCATGGTTTTGTCTCTGAAGGTCTATCAAGGCCAGATTCCTATCTCTTCTTTGTTGTAAAGAAGATTTGTAAGAAATTTTAAAACAACAATTTGATTCAATTGTTCAATCTTCTTTCCTTTATTCCTAATGGTATGTTTGAGCCAGATGTCTTTTTGTGGATCAGAGGATCAAAAAGAAAAAAGAAGCAGTAATTGAATGTTTGTGCCTGTGAGTGTCTTGAACCCAATTACTTAATCAAAAGCAGCTTGCACCTGCAGTTATACAAGGGCGGGAATAACAAGGTGTTCCAGGGATGCTGCCCTGCGTCTAGAAAACTTCAGAGTCTTGCCTTCCTTGAAGTTTGACTCTCTACCTTCATAAATAAACGCTCAAGCAAGAACTTCAGAATAAAAAGAGAAATATATATATATATATAACACCCACAGGAAATAAAATGTACCCAGTGTCTTATCAATAACTGAATTCCCCACCAAAGTAAATGACAAAACCTAGGATCTAACATATTTTCAAAAACCAAAGATGAGCGTTTAGTACTGAAATGCAGAAAATAAAACTGAAATGCGTTATTTTCCTCTGAGCAGGATGCAAAGGTGGTTTCCTGGGTCATTGGCCAAGTGGAATCAAAGAATGAAGCCACACACAAAAGGTGCCATCCGTAAAGGTGGAAATTTATTTGGAAATGAGCACAGACTCCCACTTGGGATGAGGGAGAGACCCACTAAGTCCCTCTTCCTTAAAGTTTATAAAAGCTTTGGTTCTTTGGGTTCTGATATCCCTTCTGATTGGTCACTACTAGGATAGCAGCTTTAAGATTCAAACTCAACTGAGATCCCCCTCTTTTTCTCCCTTTTGTTTTTCTACTTCCTGTGGCTTTCCCCTTTATTCTGTGAATGATGGCTTCCTCTCCCTTCATTCTATAAATATATACCTTTTGGCAGCTTCCAGCCCGCTTATTCTGTGAATGTATGCCTTTTGGCCCTCTGAGCCCCCCTACAGTTCTCTTCATGGACACCCCCGCCCCCACACTAATTCCTAAAACTCCCTAAATCTGCCAATTTTACCCCTAAAAACTCCTTTCAGTACCTTCAGTCTGTGATATGGCTGTGAAAAGGTAACCATGCATTCAGCTGATGGAGCCACATACCCCATGTATTCCACTGTAACAAACACCTGAAGGATCTGATTCTGAGAAAAGGGAGGAATTCTTCAAGAAATGGTCAAACCCGTCCTAGCCGGTTTGACTCAGTGTATAGAACATTGGCCTGCAGACTGACAGGTCCTGGGTTTGATTCCGGTCTAAGGCACATGCCCGGGTTGCCAGCTCTATCCCCAATAGGAGAGGGGTCATGCAGGAAGCAACGAATCAATGATTCTCTCATCATTGATGTTTCTCTGTCTCTCTCCCTTCCCCTTCCCCTTTGAAATCAATAAAAATATATTTTTAGAAAAAAGAAATCTTCAAACACCAAAAGAGTCCTTTTACTCCCGAAACCATCAACTTAATAAACTCTGTTAAACTCTATTTCCACCAAAAATAAATGGTCTATACTGTTAGTATGAAAAAATTGTAGTTTGTTAGTGAGGCCCATTTAAACTGGAGAAAGTTCACATACCAAAGACTTTATAACAGACCAGTTTTTCTAGTTGGAAATAGAGAAACAATTATTTCAAATGATTTATTGCCTATGTTTCAATGACTGTATCTTGAGAATACATAGACATAAAGGTGGAGGACACTGAGTAAATATAACAATAGACTCAAGGAAGCAATCAGTTATGTGTGTCTTGATATAGAAAAATATAACTGAGAACATATGGACTGCAGGCATCAACCAGTGGATTGTAAATCTAGTATAAAAACTGAGAGAAAGGCTAACTAATTTCTGAGGGTTAAACATTGCACCAGGGAAAAATAACTTCTTGTGTGAGGGAGTGCACAGTGTGTTTTTGTGTGTGGAGGCAGTTGTTTAATCTTTACTAAAAGTTATTCTATTTTTGAAAAATTGAATTTATTTAGGGTGATATTGGTTAACAAAATTACGTTGATTTTAGTTGTACAATTTTTTAATCCATAACCTGTTTATTGCATTGTCTGTTCACCATCCCAAATCAAGTCTCCTTCTAACACTGTTTTCCCTTCTTTATCCTCTTCTACCTCCCTCCACTCCCATACTGGTAATCACCATACTGTTGTCTGTGTCTATGAGCTTATTATTTTGGTGGTGTTGTTTATTGCTTAATCCCTTCACCTTTTTCACTCAGTCCCCCAATTGAAAAATATGCAAACAAGAAAACTGAAACAAACATTTAGACAAAAGTCATCATGTACAAACTGAAGTTTAAAAAATAAAGGCTTTTAAAAATTGAGCTCAGCCCTAGCTGGTTTGGCTCAGTGGATAGATCATCATCCTGTGTACTGAAGGACCCTGGGTTCATTTCCAGGCAAGGGCAAATGCCTGGGTTGCAGACTCAATTCCCAGTGTGGGGTGTGCAGGAGGCAGCCAATCAATAATTCACTCTCATCATTGATGTTTCTATCTCTCTCTTTCCCTCTTCCTTCCTCTCTGAAATCAGTAAAAAGAACACAAAAAATTATTTTAAGGAATTGGGCTCAAACTGCCCCATTAGCTTTTACATGTGACCTTGCTGTCATTGGCAGGTACCTTATTATACAGATAGTAGGTTGATAATTTTAGAACTCCTTGGCGATATCCTACTTGTAAAAAAAAAAGAAAGAAAGAAAGAATAATAACATTTTGGCCACAGGTTCCTTATTTATCACAGAAAGTTATGGCAATGCAAACAGATTGATTCCATTTGTTTCTGACACAATATGCAGCTCTTATCATTGAAGCATGAAAAGAAAATATATTGGTTCATATAGATAGATAATTAGATAGACATTATGAACATTCTCAGTTCATTTAAGGAAACAAACCCAGCTAGTACAGGTCACATCTTCCGTTTTTCTTCTTGGTCATCAAAGTCCATGTATGAGTCATCTATTGCTTCATTAAAAAACACTCTGAACTCAGTGGCCTGGAATAGCAATAACTGATGCTCACTGACATGTGTGTCTGGCCTGTTTGGTGATGTAGAATGAACTCAGCTGGGTCTTCTGCCTCAAGCTGCAGAACTGGACTGATCCCCACTACATGCTGGGTGAGATGTACTCCAGGTGTTATCATTCTGGCATCCAAGCTCAGGGGGCAGAAACCACCTGGGGAAAGCTTGTCTCCTGATGATAGAAGTATAAGAAGGCAAATGGAAATAATCTCTTAAGGCTGAGCCTGGGAAATTCATCACTAACCTGATAGGCTAGCTGTGGTTTGCTGCTCTGTTGACTAATGAGTTTGCTGACCACTGGGCTAGCTCTATCTGATGCCAGAAGTACAACAAAGCAAGCAGAACCATATGATAGTATGGGAAATTTTCTCTTCCCATCAAAAAAGGTAACATATATCTCCACCTTCTGAATCCAGGTTGGCATAGCACACATGCAATGACTCTGCGCCAGCTGTGATGCACACATAGGCTTACAAAGTGTTTGGACATGAGCGCTCACCCCGTTAATGCTCTATTGAAACATAAGACAAACATTAATCCAGCCAGGCTAGGCACCTAGAAACTAAGAGACTATGTGGAATATACACTGAGTGGCCAAATTAGTATGACCACCTGACATTTGTAGGAAAATTATGGTTTGGGGAATGTTTTCCTGGCATGATTTGGGCCCTTTAATTTGTGTGAAAAATGTCTGAACAGCACATCATCGTTGCTGATCAAGTTCATCCTATTATGTTGATGGTGTTTCCAATGGAGATGGTTTCTTCCAACAAGAAAATGCACCATGCCATAGTGTTTGTATTGTGCAGGAATGGTTTCAAGAACACCGGGGAGACTTTATCTTGCTTAGGAGGCCCCTACAACCATCAAATCTCACAGAACTGGACAGTGCTATTCATTAGGCATGGTGTCGGATTCCTCACATCTCCTTTCAACATTTCGTGGAGTCAAGGCCAAGAAGGCAAAAGGTGGCCCAATGAAGTACTGATAGAGTGGTCAGAATAATCTGGCCACTTAAATCCACCAGCCTGTCAAAACTCACTCACTCTCCTTAGAACAAACCCAGCAGAGATTGACCAAGCTGAGCAAACCAGAGCAACCAGAGATTATTTTATATAAGTAAATCCCGATAAAATATTGGTCTTATAGGTTACTAAGTTTTAGGATTATTTTTACAAAGAAAAAAAGCTACTTGACAGAAAAATTGTTGCCTAGAAATAGGTCTTATCTTTATAAAACCTAAAACATGAATGCACTGCTATTAGAATTAGGTAATAATCGAAAAATGAAAAATCACCAACATACTGTTAGAGAAGGCTGGGGCAATGGTGTGCAATTATTCTGTAAAGGAGAAAAAAATGACAATTTATTTAAGTAGTGAAACAATTAGAAGAACTGGAACCTGTGATAACTTGACAGGTAGAAAATGTACCTAATAAACATGGAGTTTTCTCCCAAAGACATCAGACAGAATATTGAAAGTGTCAGTTGGATATTTCTAACTACATATGATAAAGACCTTTCAGAGGGATATCAGCTGCAAAAGAAACTGTTAAGATTGCTAGGATAATTTTAAAAAGTTCCAGAGGAGCCATAAATCATTGTGTTGGAGAATAAACTCTTACTTACCTTTGTCTCCAAACCAGTAAGGGATGCTTGAAGTTAAAGAAGGCCTAACACCCTAGTTAATATCAAAGATATGGCTACACAGACATGTTTTAATACCTTCAAAAGATTTAATATGATGCCTGATATACTCTCTCAGCTACAATAAAAAATGTTACACAAAGTTGAAACATAAAAAGCAGAACGAGGTCTGACTCAGATTTTTCTCATAAAGATAATATCCTCATAAGAGTTTTTTAAGGAAAAAAATGGTTGCTTTGACAAAAAGGAATTGAGATGACTTAAATTTTATTCTAGATTTGATTATACTATGTCACCCGACCACGTAATGAAATAGTTTGCCTTATATGAAGTTCACTGTAGAAAGGAATACTAAAAGTTACATTTTCTTCTTTCCTTTTTCCATTTCCTTCTCCTTTTCTTGTTTCCTTCTTTCTTCTTTCCCTCCTTATTTCATTAAAATTCAAAAGAATATATAGTTAATAGAATACATAAAGAGAATAGAATGTGTTTTTGTGAAATTCAAATTTCCAAAATGAGCATCTCTGATTTATAAAGTAATAAAAAATGAAAAATAGCTTATGTAACATTAAAATTTATACTTAGAATATAATCCTTTGCATGCATCTCAAATATTAAATGACTAGAGTCCCAGTGCATGAAATTCATGCACAGGGGAAGGCAGGTGTCCTTCAACTCAGCCTGCTCCCTCTCAAATCTGGGATCCCTTGAGGGATGTCCAACTGCCCATTTAGGTCCAATACTACCTGGATCAGGCCTAAACGGGCAGTTGGACATTCCTCTCACAATCCAGGACTGCTAACGCCCAACTGCTCACCTGCCTGCCTTCCTAATTGCCCCTAACCACTTCTGCCTGCCAGCCTGATTAAATCCTAACCACTCCCCAGCCTGCTTGATGCCTAACTGCTCTCCAGCCAGCCTGTTTGCCCCTAACCGCCCTCCCCTGCAGGCCTGGGTCCTCCTCAACTGCCTTTCCCTGCAGGCCCGATAACTCTCAACTTCTCTCCTCTACCAGCCTGACCATCCACAACTGCCTTCCCTTGCAGGCCTGGTCCCTCCCAACTACCCTCCCCTGATGGCCATCTTGCGGTGGCCATTTTGTGTCCACATGGGGGCAGGATCTTTTGACCACCTGGGGGCAGTAATCTTGTGTGTTGGAGTGATGGTCAATCTGCATATTATTCATTTATTATATAGGATAGAGGCCTAGTACACAGGTGGGGGCCAACTGGTTTGCCCTGAAGAGTGTCCCAGATCAGAGTGGGGGTTCCCTTGGGGTGTGGGGTGGCCTGAACGAGTGACCTGTGGTGGTTTGCAGGCTGGCCACACACCCCCTTTCCTGCCCCTGTTGACCCAAGCGGAGGCCCTAGTATCTGGGATTTATTTATCTTCTACAATTGAAACTTAGTTGACTGGAGCTGAGCCAAGCCTTCTACTCCATCTGTGATGGCAGCCATTGAAACTTTATTGCCTTAAGTGGAGACCTGGGCTGGCCAGGGTGTGTGGAAAGCTTGGCTTCCTTCATTTCCCTCCTGCTTTCTCTGTGGCTGTAGCCATCTTGGTTGGGTTAATTTGTATACTTGCTCCTGATTGGCCGGTGGGTGTGGCTTGCAGGGTATAGCAGAGGTATGGTCAATTTGCATATTGCTCTGTTGTTAAATAGGATTTAAATTGCTAGATACTGCCTCCTTTTCTTTCCCAAATAGATCAAATTGGCACATTTCATGCCAAATAGAACTTGATGCCCAGTCTAAGGTGTAGCACAGTGGCATCCTAGTTTCTTAAATTTTGGAATGCTCTTTACACCAAAAAGATTAACCAGGAAATATATTCTTCCTAGAGTTTGTATATGGATATTTTATAGTAGAATTTATGTTGACTTTATCCAAAACACATTGATAATAGGAAAATTGAAATGTGAGTGGGAAAGTGAAGGGCAGAAATGAAACACAGAGATGCCCAAAATGCTTTCCCAACAAACGGGTCCCAATAGCTATTGTCAAATGGTCAAATGCCTGGAGAGTGAGACAGTGCTCACTGAGCCAGGTTACTCTGTGTCCTTCTGTTTGACCCAAATAAATTATAATGTACTTGCTGTTTGGCAGTTTTCACAGAATATCCAAGGCATGCTAGGTGTTGCAGCCTGCTTCCCGACTCATGCAGGGTGCTATATGTAGGGCTAAATTGTCACAGAAATCCCTCCTTTTCTCAGCCAACTCTTTCATGAGCATTAAATCACTGGGGTGCTGTCTGTGGGGGCTTATTACTTTCAGTCTTAATTTTTCCTTGGGCATTTTAAGTGTACCGGTTAATAATGCAGATTTTGTAATAAAAAAAAACACCATGATAATTTCAAGAGAAACATCAAAAGTGCTTTATTCAAAGTAATGTCCATCGCTAGCTACACTTTTCCCCCATCTTTCAGATAATTTGTGGATACCGTCCCAATAGAACTTTTCCTGTTTTGAGGCAAACCATTCAGAGACCCAGTTTTCCACTTCTTCCTATGCTTTGAAGTGCTGCTCAGAAAGTGCATGTACCATCGATCGGAACAACAAGTTCTGGTGAATATAGTGGGTAAGTTAACATTTCCCAGGCAAGATCTTTTAATGTTTCTTTAATTGGTTTTGAAGTGTGTGATGGTATGTCATCATGAAGCAAATTACTTTGCCATGTCTTCTGGCACATTCTGGTCATTTCATGATAAAAACGTGCTTCAAATTGATAGTTTGTTGTTGGTAATGATCAGTATTAATGGTTTCGCCTGGTTTTAGAAGCTCATAATACACTACACCTTCCTGATCCCACCAAACGCAGAGCATTGTCTTCCTTCCAAAGTGATTTGGCCTTGCAGTCAATGTTGATGGTTGACCTGGATCAATCCATGATTTTGTGCATTTGGGATTCTCAAGATAAATCCACTTTTCATCATCAGTCACAATTCATTGCAAAAAAAGGAGACTCTCTTTAATGCCACTGAAGCAACATTTTACTGATGACATTTCTGTTTTCCATTTGTCTTTTATTCAATTGATGTGGCATCTATTCACCTTACTTTAAAATTTTTTCTCATTGCTTGTAAATGATCAGAAATTGCTGAGTAATGTTTAATATTTCTGCAAGTTGTTTTTAGTTTGACATGCATCTTCAAATGCTTATAATTGTTGATCTTTAAACTTTTTCGATTGACCTGTACATTCTTTGTCTTTCACGTCAAAATCACTTTTAAAGTGTTTAAACCAGTGTTCACAAGTGGAGCACATTCCCCATAAGCTTTCTGAAGTATACAATAACTTTCAGCATGACTTTTCTTCAAAATAAAGTAATGAATTAAAACTTCCCACAAATGCTTTTATTTGGCATGAAATTTGACATTTTTAAGTGTAAAAATATGATGTTAACACCTTCAGCAAATTTGACATATGAAATTTTGAAGCTTGCTGTCAATACAGCAAAATAGTATATATATCAGATCACAAATATATCAACATATGTGTAACTCCACCTATTGAAAAAAAAATCCACATCATTAACTGTTACACCTAGTATGCATTTTTTTCTTGCCTCTGAAACAAAGACATAGGGGATGCTGAAAATAAGTGGTCATGTTAACCTTTTCTTTATTATCAACTAAAAAGAAAAAGATGGCACTTTAACTTGTACCCTGATAATGTTTTTCTATATTTTTCCTCTCAGACTTTCCCTTGTAGTCAATTTGAAATTAAAGTAACTATTCGGAAACTAAGCTCCCTCAATGAATATATTAGCAATTTGTTAAAATGAATTGAGTGACAAGAAATAAAACACTCATTACGTTATTTCTAACTGAATTTTTTCTTCATAGATATTAAAAGTATTTCAATGTTTAGGAAATCATTTTGAATACAAAACACTTCATAATAGTCTCTAACTTCCTTCATACCAAGCTGCCTTTAATTTAATGTAAGTTACTGTTTAAATTTGAAAAGAAATAAACTCATCTATCCTTTGAAGTGCTGTACTGAGCAGTATTTTGACTTTTTTAAATCATCTTCACATATAGTTATAAAGTATCTTATTGCATATATCATCTCAGTTGATGAGTTTATCCATACTTCATTAATTTTTCATATATTATTTTATGGATTTTTCAAATTGGAAAAAAGAGATGTGCACTCTATTCTCTCTTAAAAATCATATTAGAATTTTAAATCTATCTTTATTATTAATTGTACCTTAATTAGCCTTTTTAAGAAAACACTAAGCTGAATTTCACAGCCTTTTCGTATTTATTTGTACCACTCTGGGTTTCTTCTATTTTATATGCAATACTCAGTGTGCTAAGACATGTAATGTGAATGATGGGGCATATGCATATAAATATGGAATATTTATACATTTTAAATCTTTCTTTAAAACAAGAGAGATGATCATTTTCAAACCATATTACTCTCATTTATCTCCATGATGCCATTAATGTTGTAAAATGTTGCAGCAACATTACTAACTCCTGAAGGCCTGCATCAGCCTTTAGCTACTCAGCCGCATTATTAGATTGTCAACATAATTCAGACATCTCATATAGAAAGAGCCAACCCGCTGGCTCCAGTGCTTTGTAAATGTGTTTGCTTGATGAAGTAGCTCTGAACATATTGAGGCCTTGACTTGCTATGCACACAGCACTTGCAGAATCAACTCCTGCTGCTTCAAAAGTGTGCTTATGATCTGTTGTCCTTCACATGTTTCAATTTCTGGTCACAAATGAGCATTTGATAAAAGAAAATGCAACTGGTATCATGAGCTGAAATATCAGTATTGTTCTAATCAGCATTACAAACTGGCACATTTTCACTGACTTCTCCAATTAAGAAATTAAATAAAGCCTCCAAATTCGCAGATAAAATATTTAAGAAATACATCAAAATATTTACAAGGTGAAGTGTATGCTTTTGTTTTGCAAGTCATGAATATAACATTGTCAGGTGAGTTTTGCATATAAAAATAGAATCAAAATAGCAGTTCCCTTTTTAAACTGAATTCAAACATGGAGCACACATGCAAAATCCAGAACTGAACTTAATAGCAGAATAGAAAAAAAACAGTGGAGAATTATTTCACATGACTCTTGAGCTCACAGGGGGCAAACAATGAATATAGAAAGTTGAAAGAGGAAAAATAGAGAACATTCTGTTGGTCTCTGAATTGCCTTTATCACTCTGCCTCCTCTAGCTTTAGATGCTACCACTTTGAATTGACTCAGCATTGCTAAACAAAGGTTCACCTCAGAGATAATAAAAATGTATATTCTTAGAGGAACTGAATTAGATAAGGAATCAATGCCCTATTACCAAGTAAAAAAACATTCTAGTTAACCCAGCCAGTCAAGATATAAGTGGTGATGAAAAAAAAAAATCTATGTATGGTGACAGATGTTATTTAAACTTATTGTGATGATCATTTTACAATATATACAAATACTAGTGGACTGATGCACGAATTTGTGCATATTAAAAGGAAATTAATTAGAAGAAGTATTTTAATATTGCTATTTGCCCTTTCTCTATAATAGAAGTGTCAACCAAATTCACAATCAGCAATGACAGATCAAAATGGGTATGTGATTGGCGTCAGTGAGAGCTTTATATGTACCATACATGTGTGAGTCCACTTAGACTTTTATATACAGAGAAACTTAATCGGACATGCTTTCTGATTCAGCTAAACTTTTTCCAGCCCAGTAAAGCATCCCAACTTCTCTTTCAGGTAATTGTCAGCAATACAGCAGTAAATATCAACAGAAAGCAGATTATTATTATAGATCACGCAGGGAGAACAAAGGGTAAAATGTTTAACTGTATTCTGGGCAGTAAAAAAACCTGAAGTCATTTTCAAGATCCACTATTTCTTACTTCTTTTCAGTCAGGTCAAGTTTCTAAGCTTTCTATATTTCCATTTTCCAGCTAAAGAAAAGAAAATAAGATTTCACAGAGCCTCCTATCTACCTGCTCCAGGACTTCTGTGAGGATCAAATGAGATGAGGCATGGGAAAATACTTCACAGGCATTTGGTTATAGTGTAAAATGTTTCCATAAAGCAAGTCATGTCCCTGGCCTAAAGAAATTTCAAGGAGGCTAGTTGCTAGGGAGAGGAAGGTGGGCATTGCTACATGATGTCATTACCTAGTGCACACAGCCACCATTTCTGGGCTGGGCTGGACTGTAGGCAACATTTTGCACTATGGGGTCTCAGCAGCATATGCTGTAATTTGGTGGACTGTCTCTCCAGGCTGCTGGTGGGGCCTGTGTCCAACTTGGGGGAAGCTAAGTGTTGCTTTTTGGGCATTAGCTCCATGGTGCCATTTCTTTGTAAATTGCCAGTGCATGTCATGGCAGCTCCTCTGTTGATCGTCTGCCTCCTGGTGGTCAGTGTGGGTCATAGTGACTGATTGGATGGCCAGACACATAGCATATTAGCCTTTTATATGAGAGATAAGCCATTATGTTGTACATATGAAACTAATATAATGTTGTATGCCAATTGTCTACATACAGCAGCCCGGTGCATGAAATTCATGCATAGGGGGAGGAGTGTCCTTCAGCCCAGCCTGTTCCCTCTCCAATCTGGGATCCCTTGTGGGATGTCCGTCTGCCATTTAGGCCCAATACTCCCTGGATTGGGCCTAAATGGGCAGACGGACATCCCTCTCATAATACAGGACTGCTAACTCCCAACTGCTCACCTGCCTGCCTTCCTAATTGCCCCTAACCACTTCTGCCTACCAGCCTGATTAAATCCTAACCACTTCCCTGACTTCCTGATTGATGCTTAACTGCTCCCCAGCCATTCTGTTTGCCCCTAATTGCCCTCCCCTGCAGGCCTGGGTCCTCCTCAACTACCTTTCCCTGCAGGCCCATTAACCCTCAATTTCCCTCCTCTGCTGGCCTGATCACCTACAACTGCCCTTCCTTGCAGGACTGGTCCCTCCTAACTGCCCTTCCCTGCTGGCCATCTTGTGGTGGCCATCTTGTGTCCACATGGGGGCAGTCATCTTGTGTGTTGGAGTGATGGTCAATCTGCATATTACTCTTTTATTAGATTGGATAGAGGGCTGCTGCACAGGTCAGGCCAACTGGTTTGCCTGAAGGGTGTCCTGGAACAAGGTAGGTGTCCCCTTGGGGCATTGGGTGGCCTGGGCGAGGGTTCTGTACTGATTTGCAGGCTGACCTTGCCCCCTGGCAACCCAAGTTGAGGTCCTGGTATCTGGGATTTATGTATCTTCTACAATTGAAACTTTGTAGCCTGAAGAAGAGCCAAGTCTTCTGTGCACTGCATGGCAGCAGCCATTGAAACTTTGTTGCCTTAAGCGGAGCCTTGGGGGAGACCAGGGTTAGCAGAAAGCAATTGGCTCCCTCCATTGCTAGGGACAATCCAAGCCTCCTTTCTGGTTCTCTGTGGCTATAGCCATTTTGGTTGGGTTAATTTGCATACTCACTCTGATTGGCTGGTGGGCATGGCTGGTGGACATGGCCTGGGGTGTAGCGAAGTTATGGTCAATTGGCATATTATTCTTTTATTAGATAGGATATAAAACCTAATATGCAATAGACCAAACAGAAGAACAACTGATCAATTGGTCACTATGACTTATGCTGACCACGAGGAGGTATGTGCAGAACATGGTGGGTGTTGCTTGCACCAGGATGGTGGAGCTGGTGAGCGGGACCACCAGACCAAGGCAGTGCACTGGTCACTGTCATCAGGGTGAGCCTCTAGTGGTTACTGAAAATTCTTTGCTCCCACATGCCATGGTCCCACCTGCATACCATGGGCCCAGCACTGGCACCAATTGCTCAGATCCATCAGCAGGTGTGAGCAGATGCTGCTGGCCCTGATCACCCCTCAGGGCTTCTCCACCTCCCTCTGCTCCTGAGGAGTGATTGGGACAGCAGCCACCACTAGCACTCACTGACAGCACTGGCCCCATTCGCACCTGCTACTGGCTCTGGAAAATGGAGATATAGAAAGCTTAGAACTTGACCTGACTGAAAAGAAGTAAAAAATGGTGGACCTTGAAAATGACTTCAGGTTTTTTACTGCACAGAATATAGTCAAGCATTGTTGCAGTTAAATATTTTACCCTTTGTTCTCCCTGCGTGATCTACAATAATAGTCTGATTTGTGTGGATATTTACTGTTGTGTTGCTGAAAATTATCTGAAAGAGAAGTTGGGGTGCGAGCAGGGCTGGCACTGTCTGTGCATAGAAGTGGTGGCAGCAATAGTGGGCTTGCCTGCACGCAAGGGATCAGGAGCTACAGTGGGAAGGGCCTGGTAGAGGCATGGAGAATGGGCTGAGACCTGCTCATGTGCCCACCACAATCTCAGAGCCCACAATTCCTTTCAAGGTGCACAAATTCATGCATTGATCCCCTAGTACCTACATTTAAAAAAAAATGAGAAAAAATTTTAATGAGAAAATATGTGGCATTGTGTATAACATATGATGGTGATTCTGGCATAGTTTTTTCCTAGTCTGCACTGTTTATCAATCTTTTATATTTTTTATTTTTCAATTGTGTTACATGTATACATATCGCCCCATTACTCCCCCTCCCTCCCAGGCATACCCCAACCTCCCAGTGTCTATGTTCATTGGTTATGCTTATATGCATAGATACAAGTCCTTTGATTGATCTCTTATCTACCCCACCTCTCTTTCATCTTCCTGCTATAATTTCACAGGCTCTTTGATGCTTTACTGCCTCTGTATCTATCCTTTTGTTCATCAGTTTACAATGTTCTTTATTATTCACAAATGAGTGAGATCATGTGGTGCTTCTCCTTCATTGACTGGCTTATTTCACTAAGCATAAGGTTCTCCAGTTCCATCCAGGTTGCTGCAAATGGTAAGAGTTCCTTCTTTTTAATGGCAGCATAGAATTCCATTGTGTAGATGTACCACAGTTATCTGATCCACTCATCTGCTGACGCACACCTAGGTTATCAATCTTTTATTTACAGCTTATGCTCTGTTGCTTATACTGAGAGCTTATTAATTGATTGCGGTCTGAAAATACTGAATTCCTGTTATGACCTAGATGATATGGAAGGCAACACAGAAATCAAAGGAGTAAAAATGAGAAACAGTCTCTGAGAAGAGACAAGCTCATGGAAGAGTCAAGTATGTAAGCCGTTGACTGCAGCATATTGAGAAGTAAAACAATTAAAATGAATATAGTTGTCCCAGATTTGTGTTTGCAGTAATTCTACATCTTGGAGGAGTTAAGGATGATCTCCAAGCAGAAATATACTTTTTCTGGCTTTATTGACATGATTGAAATACCTTTTTGTCCAATGTGATGATTTCCTGCACAATTATATTGTGAATGATTTGTACAATAAGATTAGTTAACTCATGCATCACCTCACATAATTACATTTTTTGTGGTAATAACATTGAAGATTTTATCTCCAAGCAGCTTTGAATTATATAATGCTCACCATTCTACTCTGTTTCTTTGAGTTTGGCCTTTTTTAGATTTAACTAAATAAGACCATATAGTATTTGTCTCGGTGTGACTTGTTTCACTTAACATAAGGCCCTCATGATTCCTTCAAGTAACAAATAGCAGGATTTTTTTCTTTTTTATAGCCAAATTATATGTATCTAAAATATATATTTGTTCCTCACATCTTTTTAATTTATTTATTCTTGAATCGAAACTTAGATTGCCATGGCTTAGCTGCTGTGAACGATGCTGCAATGAACACAGGATTGCAGATACCTCTTGGAGACAGTGATTTCATTCCCTTTGGCTAAATACCCAGAGGTGTGATTGCTGATACTATAGTAGTTCTAGTTTTAATTTATTAAAAAAACCTCCACACCCTTTCCCCATAGTGGCTGTACCAACTTACATTCCTATCAACAGTATGCAAAAGTTCCCCTTTCTCACACAAGCCTCTCTGACACTTTGATGCCTTCTTTTCTTTGATGGTACCCATTCTAACCAATGTGAGGGGGTATTTCATTGTGATTTTGATTTGCATTTCCCTGAAATTTAGTGATGTTCTGCATCTTTTCATGTACCTAGCAGCCATTTCTATTTCTTATTTGGAAAAATATCTATTCAGATCTTTTGCCCATTTTTAAAGTGGAATATATATGGAATTTGTTGTTTGTTTTTGCTATTGTTGTTTGTATGAGCTCCTCACATACCATTTTTTACATTAAACCCTTTATCTGATAGGTGATAGATTGCCTCTTTGTTCTGTTAATTGCTTGTTTTTCTCTGCAGAAGCCTTAATGTTTGGTGTCATCTCACTTGCTTATTTTTGTTTTGTTGCTTCTGCTTTGATGTTATACCGCAACACTCACTACCAAGGCCAATAGTCAAGAAGTGTTTGCTGCCGAGGCCAGTTTGGCTCAGTAGATAGAGTATCAGCCCTGGGACTGGGGGTCCCAGGTTCAATTCGGGGCGGAGGCATGTACATTGGTTGTGGGCACATCCCCAGTGCGGGGTGTGCAAGAGGCGGCTGATTGATGTCTCTCTCTCATCAATGTTCTGGCTTTCTATTCCTTTCCCTTCCTCTCTGTGAAAAATCAATAAAATATATCTTTAAAAAAAAGAAGTGTTTGCCTATATTTTCTTATGGGACTTTTACATTTTCATATCTGACATTTAAATATTTAATCCACTTTGTAATATTTGTGAATGGTATAAGATAGGGGTCCAATTTTACTCTTTTACATGTGAACTAGAGGCCTGGTGCGTGAAATTCATGCACTCGGGTGATGGGGGGAGGCCCTCAGCCCAGCCTGTGACCTCTTGCAGTCCAGGAGCCCTCAGAGGATGTCTGACTGATGGCTTAGGCGGCAGTCAGACATTCTTACTGCTGCTATGGAGGCAGGTGAGGGTCCTGCCATCACTGCTGCATTTACCAGCCATGAGCCCAGCTTCTGGAAGCACAGTGACCACTAGGAAGCAGCTCCTGCATTGAGCTTCTGGCCCCTGGTGGTCAGTGCATGTCATAACAACTGGTTGTTCCACTGTTCAGTTGATTTGCATATTGGATTTTTATTATATAAGGTATTCAGTTTTCCCAACACCATTTATTGAGACTGTTTTTCTATGTTGAGTATTCTCATCTTCCTTGTTAAATATTACTCACCATATATGCATGGGTTTACTTCCAAACTCTTGATTCTATCTATCACTCTATGTGTGTGTTCATTGTCAGTGCCATACAGTTTCGAACACTAACTTTGTAGTATAGTTTGAAATCAAGAAATTTGAGTCCTCCAGATTTCTCCTTTTTCAAGATTAATTTGTCTATTTTTATTTTGTGGTTCCATAAAATATTTTTCTATTTCTATGAAATAATGATAAAGAGTTGTAAGTGTAGGAATATATTCCTGAATATTGAAATTTAAAATGAAGTAATATAATAAGGGTCTACTAACAACACGATGGACCATTTTCACTTCCATAACATAATAAAAGTAATTTATTCTATCAAAAATAACAGATGCAGAGCTAAAAATTATTGAGCTTATGCCATGTGGTAGGCACTGCTTCTAAGGACACAAAATGCTTGATTCAAAGGGAAAAAGCTATTAAAGAGCTCAGAAGAAAAATTTTCAATAATTCACCATTCCGAATTATACACTTGCATTTATTTTAGACACTTAATCATATCAAGAAACTTGGTTTTATATCAAATGATTATTTTTAGCATCTATTGAGTTGTTCATATTTTTCTACTTCTTCCTGCTCATGTGAAAAATCACATTTTTTATATTTAAATGTTAAACATCCACCTTTCAGTTCCAAATATAATCATGGTTGGGATGCATCATTCTTTTTTATTTTGGTTGGTTTGCTTAGTTGACAGTTTTATTTAGGAATTTTATATCTATAGTTCTTAGTATCTTTACCAGTTTTTAGTGCAATACTTAAGCTGAATCCATAAAAATGACTCAAGAAGTTTTCCCTCTTTTTCTTTTTTTCCAAAGGTTTACTTAAGATTGAGATTTATCTTCCTTGAATACTGGGAAGAATGCACAAGTAAATCTTCCTGATTCTGTAGGTGTATTGTGGTTCATTTCTTGAGTGTGTGTGTGTGTGTGTGTGTGTGTGTGTGTGTGTGTGTTATATTACATATTTTGGAACAGCTTAGTTACAAACTCGATTTCTTTACAAGAGCTACGTGTATTTTTTCCCATGTTTAGATATTGGAAAAGACTTGGAAGACATATAGCGATTGAGGCAAGGAATATGATGCATCAAGAGAAAGAGCATACAGGCATGCATTGGGAGTCTGAGGAACACCCCATGCATAAGTAACCCTTGCATCCAGTGTTCCTATGTATCATGCTATGTTCACAGCCTGAATTTTCCTATCTGGATAAGGGATCTTGGCTTAGAGAGCTCACAAAACAAACTCTCAGCATCTCTCTATATCACTGAGTCAATCTTGTCAAGTTGGTTATAGGCCATTGCAGATCAGAAGTAAAGAGACTGGGGCGGCAACTCCCCCTCCTGCTGCTGCCAAGCCCTCCCCCTCTCAACTCCTCTTGCCCCCCCTCA
>PVJN01024918.1:0-30598 GCA_004026805.1 Lasiurus borealis
GGCTGGGGCGCGCGCTCCGGGACGCGGCTGGCTGGGCGCTGGGCTGGGCGCTGGGCGGGGCTGGGCTTTGTGCGGGGCGGGGGCCGCGGCCGCCGGGGGCAGGTCCCCGGGGCGGGAGGGGCCGCGCGGCCCTGTGGCTCCGGCTGTTACCAGGGTCACCATCTGCCTGTGCAGCCGCCGAGGACGCGGGTTCGGGTCCCGGGGGAGCGCGGAGTGGGTGCGAACCCGCCGCGGAGGCTCTGGAGATGCTGCTGAGCATCATTAACGGTTTCACACGGAGCCCGGGGCGAACGATGGAGAAAGAGGAGGAGGAAAGCGAGACTGGCGGGCCGCGCTGCCTTTTCGAAAAGAGTAAGAAGAAAAAGAGCCTGAAAAATGCCATCCGGGAATAAAGAAGGGACTATACCCACCGACAGAGAGGGGGTGAGAGAGAGAGAGAGAGAGTAATGATGTGCACAACTCTGTGCCGTAAGTTTGGGAGGTGGAGGTAATCAAAAAATAAATAAAAACCTAAATATTTAGGGGGTGGAGGGAATCAAAAAAAAATTAAAAACCTAAATATCACCTTTGTGTCTTTGAGAAACATCGTTTTCTCCCATTTCCCCGAAGCCTGAGCAATCACAGGGTCTGCGATGCCTTTAGGGGACTGGGGGGCAGACCACATACATCCTGTTTAATGTATAGTTGCTGGGACTGAGGGGTCTGGGACATGTTCATCATGTCAGCAGTGTTTGTAATGCACAGCGTGTTAATGTTGGGGTCCCGCACAGACCCTAACGGGACTCCAGGGTGAACCCTCAACCTATTGTTTGCTCCTTAATGCACTTTATTGATTTTTCACAGAGAGGAAGGGAGAGAGAAAGTCAGAAACATCGATGAGAAAGACATCAATCAGCCGCCTCCTGCACACCCCACAGTGGAGATGTGCCCGCAAGCAAGGTACATGCCCCCGACCGGAATCGAACCCGGGACCTTTCAGTCCACAAGCCGACATTCTATCCACTGAGGCAAACCGGTCTCGGCTCCTTAATGTACTTTACATGCTTCTTCCTGACCTGGTGCCCCACACTTTTCCTGCAGGAGTCCAGACCCGATAAATAAAAGAATGATTAAGGGAGAGAGCAATAGCACAAAATAACTAACTCATTTTTTTCATATAAAGTGGTCATTTTTCCCTTTGGAATATCTGTTCAGATTATCATTTCACATCCAACATTTTTTTTTTTGTAATGTTTTCACTGATTTCAGAGAGAGGAAGGAAGAGGGAATTGAAACATCAGTTGAGAGAATCATTGATCCTCAGCCTCCTACACACCCTCTACTGGGGATCAAGCCCAAAACTTGCATGTGCCCTGACCAGGAATCAAATGTGACCTCCCACAATCACTGATCCACACTGGCTGGACCAACATTTTCTTTTAGGAAAAGTGTAACCAGCAGATCTTATTGGACTGTGGCCTATGAGATCTAAAAACAAAAAGGACTTTGCCATTTCCTTTCCACGTGATTTTTTTTTTACATATATTTTATTGACTTTTCACAGAGAGGGATAGAAAGTTAGAAACATCGATGAGAACGAGACATCGATCAGCCGCCTCCTGCATGCCCCCCACTGGGGATGTGCCCACAACCAATATATGTGCCCTTGACCGGAATCGAACCTGGGACCCTTCAGTCCGCAGGCCGTTGCTCTGTCCACTGAGCCAAACTGGTTTCGGCATCCACGTAATTTTTTAAATATTTTATGTGACTGTATTGGGGTGACCACGTTGGTTAATAAAATTATATAGGTTTCAGGTGTAGAATTCTATAACACATCATCCGCATATTGTACTTAGTGTGTTCACGGCCCCAAGACAAGGCTCCTTCCATCACCATTTATCCCTCCGTACCCTCTTCTACCTCCACCCCACTCCACCCCACCCCAGGAACTTGCAGGAAGAAAAATCCTGTCTGCTACAATTCCTTCAGCTGTGAAATGGGGAAACTGGTTAGTACTGCCTTATATACCTCATCACGGGAGAACTGAATTCTCACAGCATAAGAGATTCAATAAACATCTCTCCACATCCGAGATATGGATGAAACCATTCAACATCAGTTTGGAAATAGTGAAGTGTATTAGATGGCTTTGGTGTCATTCAAAAATCCACATTGACAGGAGCGCGGTTTCTGGCCAAGGGTCAGTGGGTGGCGGGCAAATGGACATGGCTTCCCAGATGGGCCGGTGGGAGCGAGGGTCATTGGGCAGTGGAGAGGGCTCTGAAGACCAGGAGCCTGCATTTACTGTGGTCTCAGGGAGGGGCATACTTTTCATGTCTTTATAACAATGTACATTTAGAAACCTCAAAATTCCACATAGTTATAAAGCATAATAGTATAGTATCCAGCCGAGACCGGTTTGGCTCAGTGGATAGAGCATCAGCCTGTGTACTGAAGGGTCCTGAGTTTGATTCCAGTCAAGGGCACATACCCAAGTTGTGGGCTCAGTCCCCAATGGGGGGCGTGCAGGAGTCAGCGGATCAATGGTTCTCTCTCATCATTGTTGTTTCTCTTTCTCTCTCCTCCCTTACTCTCTGAAATCAATAAAAATAGATTTAAAAAATAAATAATAAAAACACCAAAAAAACAACAACACACACACAAAAGAAATTTAAGTCCTATGAACATTTCACTGTCGACTAGCTTCATAATTCAGAAATACGCAAGCTTTAGGAAGAGTAAATTCTTTCCTGCTGAAATGTCTCAATTTGCCCTGGCCCGGTGGCTCAGCTGGTTGGAACATCAGCCCCTTCACCAAAAAAGGTTCCAGATTTGATTCCTGGTCAAGACACATACCTAGGTTGTGGGCCGAGTGCATGCAGGAGGCAGTGGATCGAGATTTCTCTCTCGCATCAATGTTTTTCTCTCTTTCCCTTCCTATCTCTAAAAATCAGCAAAACATATCCCCGAGTGACGATTTTAGAAAATGTCTTAAGGAGACCTGGGCTGCTTGATCAAGTCTGATAACAAAATGAAGCTTATGTGCAAATCCAAGACAATAATGAGCAACAAGTACCTTCCATTGCACGTGAACAGGAGGCCTGGCTGCTCCCTTCCCACATGGTCCCGCTGCAGGCGTTCACCACTCACTCCCCTGGCACTTACCCACAGTGGGTTTTTGCATTATAATTTTTTAAAATATATTTTTATTGATTTTTTTTTTTTACAGAGAGGAATAGAGTTAGAAACATCAATGAGAGAGAAACATCAATCAGCTGCCTCCTGTGCGCCCCACACTGGGGATGTGCCCGCACCCAAGGTACATGCCCTTGACCGGAATCAAACCTGGGATCTTTCAGTCCACAGGCCGATGCTCTATCCACTGAGCCAAGCCGGTTTCGGCATTGCATTATAATTTGTTGTAAATCAGAATCGTTTCCCTCAGACGAACTCTGTACCCTAAACAGCCCTTCTCAAAGTCCCTGCACTGAACTGGCATAGAGAATGGGCGGTTATTGGTTTTACCGCAGGAGGCTGTGTCCTGTATGCAAATTCACACAGAAGTGACACAGTTTTTCCCAGAAAGAAGGATCACAAATCGGAAGCCTTTTCCCTGGTTTGGATGTGACTAAGTGCGGCTGGCAAATCAGGGTTCTTGATTCCGCTCCAGACTCCAGTGACGTCTCTTTCCACCAGAGCAGAAGCGGGTCTGGTTACCCACACACGGACGGGTACATTTCAAGGAAACTCCGCTCCACTGAACCTCAGCAGACCCAGAGGAGGGACGCCTTCTCTGAGTCACGTGGGGCCAGCCCAGGCCTCAGCAGCTGCCCGAGGACACGAAGGGTTTTCTGGATGAGCTCTAAACCCAGCATCTGACTTCCGACCGCTGGTGGTGGCCGAAAAGCCTCCCGGGGCTTTGTGGGAGAATCCAGGGAGCAGATGCTGAGTGTCCGTGTCCTGCCTGGCCCAGGTCCGAGTCTGACCCTCAGCAGGCCTCCTCCTCCTCTGTCAGATCTCGCTGGGAAGTGCTGGTCTGCAGCCCCTGACACATAGCTGTCCGCTGTTCGACGGGGAGCCGGGGAGCCAGCCAGTTCCACCCTGGGGATGCAGCCCTTCATGGTGAACACTTCCTCCACGTCTGTCGGTAAATGACCTACGTTTACGCTGGAAGGAAGGCGTGGTTTTCTAGGGAAAATGAGGGCGTAATTGATGGGGAGTTAAAAATGATCCACAGCCGAAACCGGTGTGGCTCAGTGGATAGAGCGTCTCTCTGAG
This sequence comes from Lasiurus borealis, assembly GCA_004026805.1. Taxonomy (NCBI): domain Eukaryota; kingdom Metazoa; phylum Chordata; class Mammalia; order Chiroptera; family Vespertilionidae; genus Lasiurus; species Lasiurus borealis. Next base: position 4,261 of record PVJN01024918.1, read on the forward strand.
GACTGAAAGGTCCCAGGTTCTTTTCCGGTCAAGGGCACGTACCTTGGTTGGGGGCACATCCCCAGTAGGGGATGTGGAAGAGGCAGCTGATCGATGTCTCTTTCTCATGGATATTTCTAACTCTCTATCCCTCTCCTTTCCTCTCTGTAAAAAAATCAATAAAATAAAAAAAGATCCACAAATGCGGTTTTGTCTAAATGGTGAGCAAAGAAAACTGGCACTGGTCACCCAGGGTTCCTCGGAAGGAGGAGTACAGAAGAAATAAATGCATTGTAGGGTCTCATGTGACCTTTGGGGGATTCGGAATGGAATCACACGGCATTGATGTGGCAGGGGCTGTGGCCACCAAAATTCACTTCTTCGGTCCAAGCACATTATACACACAGAGCAAACGGACGAGGAACTCTAGCCCAGAGGGACTTTCAGCCCCTGCACCCACACTTCGGGGTCTGTGTTGGGCATGTCTGGGCGCTCACTTGAACGCCTCCCTCCTTGGCATTCAACATGTAAGACATTTTAATTTTTATTTAATATATTTTATTGATTTTTTTACAGAGAAGAAGGGAGAGGGATAGAGAGCTAGAAACATCGATGAGAGAGACATCAATCAGCTGCCTCCTGCACGCCCCCTATTGGGGATGTGCCCGCAACCAGGATACATGCCCTTGACTGGAATCAAACCCGGGAACTTTTAGTCCTCAGGCCAACGCTCTATCCACTGAGCCAAACCGGTTTTCAGCGGACATTTTAATTTTTAAACACCCACATTCCCAGGCCTTCTCAACTCCTAACACAACAACTTCCTGAATAAACTGCTATTCTTTTTCCTTAAAAAGAGCATTTTAACTTGGAAGCATCCAACATTTCCTTCAATAAGTGGATGGATAAACTGTGGTTTCTCCATTCTATGGAATATGATTCAGCACCAAAAATAAATGACTGTCAAGCCATGAAAAGGCATTGATGACGAACCTTAAAGGCATTACTGAGAAAGAAACCAGTCTGAACAGGCTGCACTCGTCCTGTGTGGTTCCCGTTACAGGACCTTCTAGGGACGCAGAATTCGGCTGGGGAAGACAGGGTGACACAGGAAGGGAAGGCAGTGCTTGCCAGGGATGGGGGGTGGGGGTTGGGGAATAGGGGGTGGCGGATGGGGGATGAATAGGTGGGATACAGGGGGGGTTAGGGCAGTGAAACTGATCTGTATGATACTATAAAGGTAAGTCCACGTCCTTATACATTTGTCCAAGTCCACAGAACGTACAACGCGCACACGGTGAACCCTTTTGTAATGATGTGTCAATACTGGTTTATGGATTGGAATGAATGGACCACATCAATGTAAAATGTTAATAACGGCGGAAACTAGGGGTGAGGGGAAGGAGTCTAGGGCAACTCCGTACTTTCTGCTCAGTTTCCCTGTGAACCTTCAAGCTGCTCTAGAAAATAAAGCCCGTTCTTTAAAAAAAGGAAGAGCCAAAACCGGTGTGGCTCAGTGGATAGAGCGTCGGCCTGCGGACTGAAAGGTCCCAGGTTCGATTCCGGTCAAGGGCACGTACGTTGGTTGCGGGCACATCCCCAGTAGGGGGCGTGCAGGAGGCGGCTGATCGATGTCTCTTTCTATTCGATGTTTCTAACTTTCTATCCCTCTCCCTTCCTCTCTGTGAAAAATCAATAAAATATATTTTAAAAATAATTAAAAAATTTAAAAAGGAGAACATTTTCATTCTGTTCTCTGTGTTGTAAGGAAGGAAGACACATCGCAAGTAACAGGAGACTTAGGTGAGAATGCTTCTATGAGGAAGACCAGGCGAAGCTGACCCATGTGACAGAAGGAAAAGCAGGGACTAGAAGGTGGGGAGAGGGGGTCACAGCGAGGACAGGCCCCAGCCCCCCTCCATGAACCTTACTGGTCCCCTGTCTCCTCATCGGTCCCCCTGCTGGCCTCCCACCCTTTATAGGTGGCTCTTCCTCACTGCCAAGTGTCTGCATTCCCATCCTTTCAACGCCTGCATCACCGTGGCCGCTCGCAGCCTCTGTGGCTGTTCCGTGGCTGATGACTTACCAGCACAGCTGTCAGCTGCCTGCCTCGTGGCTGGAGTGTCTCCTTCCCAGAATTCCGGAGAGGGAGACACCTGGTGGCCCGCTCGCCGTTTCCGGCCCAGCCCTGGCCTGGTCCCGGGCCCAGTGGGTGCTAGTGGCCGTGGAGGGAAGCCCAGTGGGCAGGGCTGCCTCCCTCCAGAAGGGCCGGCTGTGTGGCCACATTCCCCATGGGCTTTTGGAATGGTTTGTCTCCAAAGCATGACGAGTAAAATCGAATCTTAGCAGCTAAGTGTTTCAATACATGTTTTTTTTTTTAAATATATTTTATTGATTTTCTACAGAGAGGAAGGGTGAGGGATAGAGAGTTAGAAACATCGATGAGAGACATCCATCAGCTGCCTCCTGCACGCCCCCCACTGGAAGTGTGCCCACAACCAAGGTACATACCCTTGACTGGAATTGAACCTGGGACCTTTCAGTCTGCAGGCCGACGCTCTCTCCACTGAGCCAAACCGGTTTTGGCTCAATACATGTTTTAAAATACATTTTTGATTGATTTCAGAGAAGGGAAAGGAGAGAGGCATAGAAACATCAATGATGAGAGAGAATCCTCGATCGGCTGCCTCCTGCACACCCCCTACTGGGGATGGAGCCTGCAACCCAGGCATGTGCCCTGGACCGGAATCGAACCCAGGACCTTTCAGTCCGAAGGCTGATGCTCTATCCACTGAGCCAAACCAGATAGGGCTCAATACATTTTTTAATAGTCCTGGCTGGTTTGGCTCAGTGGATAGAGCGTTGGCCTGTGGACTGAAGGGTCCCTGGTTCGATTCCAGTCAAGGACACATGCTTGGCTGCAGGCTCAGTCCCCATCATTGATGTTTCTCTCTCTCTCTCCCTCTCCCTTCATCTCTGAAATCAATAAATATGTAATCGCAATTAAAAAAATAATGTTAAAATTTTATGTTTTAAAAACACTTCTTTAAGGCACTTATGATAATATATTAATGAAAATGCACTCTCAAACCCAGAATAGAAATGAAAAAGTATTGATTAAAGACAAAAAAAAAATGTGAAATGCAAAACTAGAGAAATTGTAGAATAAGAGATAGGAGAAGTTGTTGAACAAGACCCCTAAATCACAAACTGTTCAAAGACACAATGGACTAATATTAAAGACTTCCTGGTTGCCGAGACCGGTGTGGCTCAGTGGATAGAGCGTCGGCCTGCAGACTGGAGGGTCCCGGGTTCGATTCCGGTCAGGGGCATGTGCCTTGCTTGCGGGCACATCTCCACTGTGGGACGTGCAGGAGGTGGCTGATCGATGTCTCTCTCCCATCGATGTTTCTGGCTTTCTATCTATCTCCCTTCCTCTCTGTAAAAAATCAATAAAATATATTAAAAAAAAAAAAAAAAAAGACTTCCTGGAAGTTACATCAAAATAAGTGAAAGTCACACATTGGGAGAGATCATTGCAGTTTCCATAACCAGGAAAGGATTAGGGATCCGAATATAGAGAGAAAGCATTTAAGCCTATGCAATAAAGACAAGGAACCCAATAAAAAGGTGGGCAGAGAATGAAGACTAGCAATGCATACGATCATATGTATGTCCAGTCAACATAAAAAGACGCTCAGTTTTGTGCTGGCAGGTGTGGCTCAGTGGTTGAGCTTGGGTCCATGAACCCAGAGGTCACAGTTCGATTTTCGGTCGGGGCACAGGCCTGGGTTTCAGGCTTGATCCCCAGTGTAGGGCTCATATACAGGAGGCTGCCGACCCATGATTCTCCCTCATCATTGATGTTTCTCTCTCTCTCTCCCCCTCTCCCTTCCTCTCTCTGAAATCAATAAACACATTTTTTTAAAAAGATGCTCAGCCTCTCGTGTCTTCATTCTAGACCATTTCAATAGACACATAGATGATCCTTCTAACAACTTAGTTTCGTGTGTGTGTGTGTGTGTGTGTGTGTGTGTTGGCTGTGGTAAGGCACATGAACAGCCAAGACTGATTTGGCTCAATGGATAAAGCATCGGCTTGCGGACTGAAAGGTCCCAGGTTCGATTCTGGTCAAGGGCATGTATCCTGGTTGCAGGCATATCCCCAGTAGGGGGCGTGCAGGAGGCGGCTGATTGATGTCTCTCTCATTGATGTTTCTAACTATCCCTCTCCCTTCCTCTCTGTAAGAAATCAATAAAAATATATTTTTTTAAAAAAGCACACAGAACATAAAATTTACCATCCTACCCATTTTTCTGTGCACAGCTCAGTCGTTGAGCAACCAATCTTCAGAACGTCTCATCTTGCAAACTCTACACCCATTCAATAACCCCTCCTCATTCTCACTCCTCCCCCCGCCTCTGGCAACTACCATTCTCTCTGTCTCTGTGAGCTGGACTACGTTAGCTGCCTCGAGTATGTGAAACGAAACAGTGTTTGTCTTTCTGTGCCTGATTTATTTCACTTAACGCCATGTCTGTATAATAATTCCTTACGGCTGTCATAACAAAATACCACCGGCGGAGGGTTGAACTGCGGAAATGCATCTTCTCGCCGCTCTGTGGGCGGGAAGGCCAAGCTCAAGGCGCCAGCGGGCTGGGCTTTCCCGAGGGCCCTGTCCCTGGTTTAAAGCAGGCGTCCTCGCCCCGTGACCTCGCCCGGCCTTGTCTGTGATCGGAACCCCATGGTCGCTTCCTCTTCCTATAAATCCTATTGGATTAGGGCTCATGTACAGGAAGTGATGAAGGTTATTCCACCTCCCGATTACAGTCACCCTGGGGGTAGAGCTTCAACAGGTGACTTTTGAGGGAATAACAATGCAGTTTAGTAACAGCCTTCAAGGTTCATCCATGTTGTCACATGTATTAGAATGTATCTCCTTTTGAAGTCTACATAGTACTCCATTGGGTGTGTACATACCACATGTTGTTTATCCATTCATCTGTTGGTGGATGTTCGCATTGCTTCCAATGTGCAACTATGATGAAGAATGCTTTTATGAACATGTTGTACAAATATCTCTTGGAGACCCTGATTTTGATTCTTTTGGGTATAATTCCAGAGTGGAATTGCTTGATTATGTGGTAGGTTTTTTTTTTGTTTTTTTTTTAAATATATTTTATTAATTTTTTACAGAGAGGAAGGGAGAGGGATAGAAAGTCAGAAACATCAATGAGAGCAAGACATCAATCAGCTTCCTCCCGCACGCCCCCTGCTGGAGTTGTGCCCACAAGCAAGGTACATGCCCCCGACTGGAATCGAACCTGGGACCTTTCAGTCCGCAGGCCGACACTCTATCCACTGAGCCAAACCAGTCTCGGCATGTGGTAGGTTTTTTTTTGTGTGTGTGTGTTTTTGTTTGTTTGTTTTACAATTACAGTTTACATTCAATATTAATTTATATTAGTTTCAGCTATACAATTTTTTAAATATTTAATTGATTTTTAAAAATATATATTTTATGGATTTTTTACAGAGAGGAAGGGAGAGGGATAGAAAGTCAGAGAGAGAGACATTGATCAGCCGCCTCTTGCACAACCCCCTACTGGAGTTGTGCCTGCAACCAAGGTATGTGCCCCCGACCGGAATCGAACCTGAGACCTTTCAGTCCGCAGGCCAACGCTCTATCCACTGAGCCAAACCGGTCTTAGCAAAATATTTGATTTTTTACAGAGAGGAGAAACATCGATCAGCTGCTTCCTACACCCCCCCTCCCCCACTGTGGATGTGCCCGCAACCAAGGCACATCCCTTGACCGGAACCGAACCTGGGACCCTTCAGTCCGCAGGCGCCGCTCTGTCCACGGAGCCACACCGTCAGGCAGGGGCTGCTCTGTTTTGGCTCCACCACCTGAGGTCAGTGGTTCATCTCCCTTCCCGGTCCCTGTACTCGGAGGGGTGGGGTGGGGGGGGAGGGAGGGGCTGTTGGACCCGATGTTGGTGAAGAAAGGTCTCACATCCCATAAAATGGAGGGAGGCCGGGACACCCAGGAGGCCCCAGAGGAGAGACCAGGATCGGCTCCACCCCACCCCGTCCCCCCATCCCTCTGCAGGCCGGGCACCCCGGGGGAACCAGGTGAGAAGGAGCAGGGCAGAGCGGACTTTGAGGCCGGACCCCCCAGAGTGCCCTGAAGCGGTGCTGCCCCGAGGGGGACGGAGCCCCGTGGGAATGTCTGGTGGAGGGCGGCCGCCGAGGCTGCAGGGAGCGCTGCCCCAGCACCGGGTCCTGCAGAGCAGGGGACAGGCTGTGCGCTGCCATGCGGCTGCCCGGCGCAGCTCCCTCCCCGGGAATGCCACGCAGCCCTGGCAGTGCCAACACAGCTGGGCCACATAGTTTTCCTCCCTCCACCCCGCTCGGCACCTGCCCCCCGGCTTTGTGTGCTGGGAAGATGGGGGTGAGGCCCACGGCTGGAGACCCCGGGGCTGGCTTTCGGGGCAGCACAGCCAGGGTGGAAGGCTTGTCCTTCTGCTTCTCTGCCTCAGTTTCCCTCTCGGGCCCCTTGTCCCTTGAAAGACTGAACAAAAGCCGAAACTGGTGTGGCTCAGTGGATAGAGCGTCAGCCTGTGGACTGAAGGGTCCCAGGTTCCATTCCGGTCAAGGGCACGTGCCTTGGTTGCGGGCACATCCCCAGTAGGCGGCTGATCGATGTCTCTCTCATCGATGTTTCTGGCTCTCTATCCCTCTCCCTTCCTCTCTGTAAAAAAATCAATAAAATATATTTAAAAAAAAAAAAAAAAAGACTGAACAAAGCCCTCCACATGCAAGAAACGGAGGGAGGAGGCGCTCGGCCCGGTCTCCGAGGTGCTGGGCGGCCAGGCCGTCCTCGGAGCCTCGCTCGGCCTCTGCGGTGACGGGAGGTGCCGACAAGGACCTGCTGTCCAGGAATCCCCTTCGTCCGGTGACAACTCCACTCATCGCACCCAGCTCTGCCCGGAGCGCTGGGCTGGCTCTGTCCTGGCCCGGAGCCCCGGGGCGCCACAGGGGACGGTCAGCTGGGCAGGGCCAGCCTGTGCCAGCCAGCTGGGCTGGAGAGAAGGCCCCAGGGGCAGGACAAGGCCAGGAGACTCAGGGGCTCAGGGCAGCTCCCACAGTGCCCCCTAGTGGCCGAGGGAAGCTGGGCCCCCACCTCCACTCTGCCAGGATGAGCAGGGACCAGCTCACCTGCCAGCTGCCCGCTGCCCAGGAAGGAAGGGGAGGATGAGCCCAGAGAAGGCCAGGACCAACCGGACGGGTGGGCATCTCCTTACCCCGTGTGCCCTGCAGGCCTCTCGTGCCCCCCTGTGATCCTGGCCCCGACTTTCTCCCTGGGGCGCTGGAAGGAGGGGCACCTCGCTCTCACACCGGGGTTGGGGGACGGGGGAGGAGGGGTAGCTGAAGCTGCACCAGCAGAAGGGGGAGGAGGCTTGGGGTCCTTCCTGTGGCCCCAGGCGTCCTGGCTCCACACGGGCAGACCGATTCCTTGCTGACATGGGGGTTTTCGGTCGTGGCAGGTTTAAGCTCAGGGCAGGCAGCAGTCTGACAGCTCACTGCCCCCTGAAGGGCTATTTTCTTAAGGACAAGGGAGGCCCAGGGGGGTGAGGCAGGTGGGGAGCTCATTCTCCACAAACTCCACCTTTCCAGCAGGTTTTGTAAAAATATAGTTTCTGCTGAAACCGGTTTGGCTCAGTGGATAGAGCATCGGCCTGCGGACTGAAAGTCCCAGGTTTGATTCCGGTCAAGGGCATGTACCTTGGTTGCGGGCACATCTCCAGTGGGGGGCGTGTGGGAGGCGGCTGATCAATGTCTCTCTCTCATCGATGTTTCTGACTTTCTATCTCTCTCCCTTCCTCTCTGTAACAAATCAATAAAAATATATATTTTAAAATACATATATATATTTTTTTCTGCTGAAACCGGTTTGGCTCAGTGGATGGAGTGTCGGCCTGTGGACTGAAGGGTCCCAGGTTTGATTCCAGTCAAGGGCATGTACTTGGTTGTGGGCACATCTCCAGTGGGGGGCATGCAGGAGGCGGCTGATCGATGTTTCTCTCTCATTGATGTTTCTAACTCTCTCTCCTTCTCCCTTCCTCTCTGTAAAAAATCAATAAAATATATTTAAAAAAATATTTTTTTATTGACTTCAGAGAGTAAGGGAGAGGGAGAGAGAGAGAGAAACATTGATGATGAGAGAGAATCACTATGGGCTGCCTCCTGCACACCCCCTCGTGGGGATTGAGCCTGCAACCCTAGCATGTGCCCTTGACCAGAATCAAACCCAAGACCCATTTGTTCACAGGCCGACGCTCCATCCACTGAGCCAGACTGGCTAGGGTTTTCCCACAGTGTTTAAGGTGACAGCGATTATGACTTAGGTAAAAATGACCTCTTTTCAACAAATGGTGCTAAGACCATGCTATGCATGTGCAACAGCTTACACAAAAGTGAACTCCAATAGAACACAGACCTAAATGTAAGAGCCTAACTATTGGACTTTAAAAAGAAATGCGTATATAAATCTTCAAGACTTTGGATTCGACAATGGTTTCTTAAAAATTGGATCAGAAGCATGAGCAAGAGAAGAAAAGAATTAATTGGGTTTCATAAAAATTAGAAACCTTGTGCATTGAAAGACATTATCTACAAAGTGAAAAGGCAGCCGGCCGGTGTGGCTCAGTGTTTGAACAACAGCCACTAAGAGGTCAGGGTTCGATTCCCAGTCAGGGCATAGGCCCAGATTGTGGGCTCAGTCCCCAGTATGGGATGTGCAAGAGGCAACCAATCCATGATTCTCTCTCATCATTGATGTTCCTCTCTCTCTCCCTTTCCCTTCCTTTTTATTTTTTATTTTAAAATATATTTTATTGATTTTTTTACAGAGACGAAGGGAGAAGGATAGAAAGTCAGAAACATCGATGAGAGAGAGAGACATCGATCAGCCACCTCCTGCACGCCCCCTATTGGGGATGTGCCCACAACCAGGATACATGCCCTTGACCAGAATCGAACCTGGGACCTTTCAGTCCGCAGGCCGACGCTCTATCCACTGAGCCAAACCGATTTGGGCTCATCGGTGTTTCTAACTCTCTATCCTTCTCCCTTCCTCTTTGTAAAAAATCAATAAAATATATATATATTTAAAAAAGAGTTAAACATAGAAGCACCATACGATCAGCAATTCCACCGCCAAGTGCATATCCAAAAGAATTGAAAGCAGAGACTGGAACCCATATCTGCACACTGATGTTCATAGGGCTATAACTCACAGTAGCCAGAAGGTACAACTAATCCACGTGTCTATCCACAGATGAATGGGTAAACAAATGTGGTAGAGCCACAAAACGGAATATCATTCAGCCATAACAGCAATTAAGTATTGACGCATGGATACACCCTGAAAACGCCATGCTAAGTAAAATAAGCCAGACCCTCTCCCCCTGAAAAAGATAAATATTATACAAGAGCCTTATATAGAATACCTGCAGTGGGCAAACTCAGAAAAAAAAGAATAAAAGTTACAAGAGGTTGGGGGAGGGGGAAGCAGGAAAGGGGGCATTACTGCCTAATTGTGTGTGGACTTTCTGTTTGGGATAATAAAGTTCTGGAAATGTTATGGCGTTGATTATATGATACTTGGGGTGTACTTAATGCTGGTGGAATCGCACACTTGAAAATGGTTATCAGGGTAAATTTTGCTCCGTGTGTGTTGCCACAATTAAAAACAAGAAGACTGAGGTATAATTGTGTACAGCAGTGGTTCTCAACCTGTGGGTCGCGACCCCTTTGGGGGGTCGAATGACCCTTTCTCAGGGGTCGCCTAAGACCATCGGAAAATGCAGATATTTACATCCCGATGCATCACAGTAGCAACATTTCATGGTTGGGGGTCACCACCACATGAGGAACTGTGTGCAAGGGTCGGGGCCCTAGGAAGGTTGAGAACCACTGGTCTACAGGAACTTCTCCATAACAGGGTCAGGGGCCCTAGAGAAGCGGCCCCCACCTGGGCCCACCAGGCCCCCCTAAAACATGTGTAGTCACGGCTGCATCTGGTAGCTGGGAGGTAACGGTCGGCAGTGAGAGCCAGCCTCAGAGGCGGTGGCTTGCAGGAGGGTGAAGGTGGAGGGTTTTAATTGCTGCCGAATTAATGTGCTTACTTCTCCCCCCTGGGGCGCCTGGGTTTAATTACCGGCTGAGGTCACGTATGCAAATGAGCCTGCCAGCTTTCCTGGTCCCCCTGGACGGCGCAGCCTGATTGCCAAGCCTCCCACTTCGCACGCAGGAGAAGCAGGGAGGCGCTGGCCAGATGGGCTCCCCTTCAGAACCGAGGGGCCTCGTGAGACGGAGGCCACGCCTGCTGCCCCGTTTCTGGGCCTTGGATGCGCTGGAGGGCTCAGGGCTGTGTCCGGGGAGCCCTGCTGGCCAGACAGAGAAGCTGGGGGAGCTGGACCCTCGGAACGCTCTGGGACAGAGGGTTTCGTAGGAAGGGAAGAAGCAGGCAGGTAGTTTTCGGGGGAGACCATGGACCGAGCTGCAGGTTCGAGAGCTGAGGACCGGCCACACGTGTGGGGAAGCAGCAGGCGGACCAGGGCGGCCACCAGCAGTGAGAACGCAAGCCCAGTGTCAGCAATCTTCCAATCCACTGGAACCCAGAAATGGTAATTTAAAAAAATATATATTTTATTGATTTTTTACAGAGAGGAAGGGAAAGAGATAGAAAGCCAGAAACATCTGAGAGAGACATGGATCAGCTGCCTCTGCACACTCCCCATTAAGGATGTACCTGCAACCAAGGTACATGCCCTTGACCGGAATCGAACCTGGGACCTTTCAGTCCACAGGTTGACGCCCTATCCACTGAGCCAAACTGATCTCAGTGCAGAAATGGTAATTTTTACAAGAAATCTGTGTTTGCCCTAACCAGTTTGGCTCAGTGGATAATGTGTCGGCCTGCAGACTCAGGGGTGCTGGGTTCGATTCTGGTCAAGGGCATGTACGTTGGTTGCGGGCACATCCCCAGTAGGGGCTGTGTAAGAGGCAGCTGATCAATGTTTCTCTCTCATCAATGTTTCTAACTCTCTATCCCTCTCCCTTCCTCTCTGTAAAAATCAATAAAATATATTAAAAAAAAAATAAATCTGTGTTTTAGATTTTGAAATGCCATGGTGACTGTGACGCCAGCCTCTCAGGGCCTGTGAGAGCACCAAACCGTACTGAATGGCGCCTGTTACTGCATGTGACACTCCAGGCTGTGAAACACGTGGGTCAGAGTCCTAGCGCTTCCCCAGGTTGTGCGACCATTCCACTCCACGCTGGCTCCCTTTCCTGTTCAATAGCGACCACAGGTACCTTCCATGCTCTGAAGGCCTCCCTCCCCTTCCCCCCGGCCCCTGCTCCCGGTCCCCCATACCTGGTACGAGGGTCAGCACCGGTTGATGAGTCCACGTGCTCCGTACGTGTACTCATCTGTCATAAGCCGGGGTTGTGCTGTCTGTTAGCCCATCTCACAGATGGGCAAACGGAGTTCAGAGCAGGCTCCACCTGGCTCAGCCGCTACCTGCCCGCACGTGGCTGCTGGGGAGGGTAGAGGGGGCAGATGCTGGCATTCCCTCTGCTTGCAGGAGCGCGGGTTGGTGGCTTCTGCAGGTCTCAGCCCGGGACTCGCCAGGAAGCAGGCCTCTGCCGAGCCCCCTCCCCCCAACATGGCCCAGCGCGTGGACGGGCCGCAGCTGCTCTCATTTAAGAGCGACAGGGCTGGGTGTTCTCAGGGGAAGCCTGGCCCCAGCTGGGGAACTTGACTTATTTGCATATTTTATTGATTTTTTTACAGAGAGAAAGAGAGAGGAATAGAGTTAGAAATATCGATGAGAGACATCCATCAGCTGCCTCCTGCACACCTCCTCCTGGGGATGTGCCTGCAACCAAGGTACATGCCCTTGACCGGAATCGAACCTGGGACCTTTCAGTCCTATCCACTGAGCCAAACTGGTTTCGGCAACTTTGAGTTCTTTGGACCACCTGAGGCTGTGTGTGGTCTTGGTCTGGGCCACGGGGCTCCAGAAGCTTCCCAGGTGAGGGTAGTGCAGGGCTGAATCAGACCCTCTGCCACAGTCCAATCGGTGTTTGAGTGGCAGACAATCATTTGGAAGTTGGAGGATGGGAGATACACATTTTTTAAACTTCCCACTTTATAAAAACGTCATGGATTTTATGTTATTTTTTAATATATTTTATTGATTTTTTACAGAGAGGAAGGGAGAGGGATAGTTAGAAACATCGATGAGAGAGAGACATCAATCAGCTGCCTCCTGCATATCCCCTACTGGGGATGTGCCCGCAACCAGGATATATGCCCTTGACCGGAATCGAACCTGGGACCCCTCAGTCCGCAGGCCGACCCTCTATCCGCTGAGCCAAACCGGCCTTGGCATAAAACGTCATGGATTTTAGAGAGGGAGGGAAAGAAGCACCCATTTGTTGTTCCACTTACTTATACATTCAGTGGTTGATTCTTGTAAGTGCCTGCCTGGATCAAACCCGCAACCATGGTGTATTGGGAAGATGCTCTAACCCAGTGGTCAGCAAACTGTGGCTCAAGAGCCACATGCAGCTCTTTGGCCCTTTGAGTGTGGCTCTTCTTTAAAATACCACGGCCTGGGCAAGTCTATTTGAATAAGTAGTGTTAGAAGTTTAAGTTTAAAAAATTTGGCTCAGAAGAAATTTCAATCGTTGTACTGTTGGTATTTGGCTCTGTGGACTAATGAGTTTGCTGTCCACGGCTCTGGCCCAGCGGTGGTCCGTGAGTTTCGAAAGGCTGGTGACCATGCTCTAACCAACTGTGACCCAGTTAGGGCTGGACTTGCTTTTTCTTTTTTGGTTTATCCCCACCTGAGGGTATTTTCTCCGTTGGCTTAGAGAGCAGAGAGGAGGGGAAGGGGAGAGGAGAGCAGATTAGAGGAGAGAGAAAAACACATGGATGTTAAGAGACACACAGCATGCACACCCTGACGGGCCAGGGATCTAACCGGAGACCCTGTGGTGCATGGGCCAATGCTCTAACCACTGAGCCCCAACCAGGGTTCTATGTCCTTTTATTTCCCTCAAAGTGTGTGTAGCCGCCCTGGCGGGCACCAGTGGGTTAGTGTTGTCCCAGCACCTCCAGGCTGTGGTTACATGCCTGGTCATGGGTAAATGAAACAAATCTTTCTGCCCAAAATTCAATTAAAAAAAAAAAAAAAAAGGCCCAGATATTGTAAACAAGTGCTAAGGAAGATGTTTATTTAAGAATGAAGTGCTGTGAACTCATGTGCTCCAGAGACACGCCAGCACCCCAGGCCACCGTGGGCCCAAACACGCTTCCTGGAAAACGGGTCAGCGGTCTGTCCTGCTTCGGACAGGGCCCAGGAACAGGTGGCTCAGTCCGCAATCCTGCCAGTCAATGCCGGGAGTGGCTTCACCTCTGCTGCATCAGAAGTGGTCGGTCACTACTACTTACCCGGGGCCTCACCAAGCCCCAGCCAGCGGCCTTTCTCAGAGTGTACTTGAAAAAGTTCCTACCTACACTTGCCCTTGAACCCAAGAGTGATATAATAAATGCCTTTGCCAGTCACTGTTTTAAAAACCAGCACCAAATTATAGCAAACTTAAAACTACTCAAGCCTGTTTGCTGCTTTTGAGTTAAACACGCCAATAAGACTCTCTGGCCCAGCTGGATAACTCACTCCCCTCAGAACCATTCTTGAAAGCAGTCACGCAAACACCCAAGGGCAGTGCGCGAGCTATGCAACGAGCGGTGGGCAGGGTGAGATCATGGTTAAGATGTGCATGAGTGCAGCACTAAGGGTGGACTGTGGTGGCTTTGTGACATGCCACCTTAATCCAAGTCCCGTTATTCAGGCACTAACTGAGGTATCACTGTGATTTCCCAGACATCACAGAAGCCAGTCATCAGCTGCTTTTAAGTGAGAAACCACCCTGGCTGATCTGCACAGGCCTGACAGGATCACACAGGTCTTGAATCAGGGCTTCAGCGCCCCCCCGACCCCCACGTCCCCTCTGTGAGGTGGCACTTCCTGTGCAGGGAGAGGTGTCCTGATCACCTCCCTTCTGATTGACTGCCTATGGATCCTGGGTTTGCTCAGCCAAACCCTACAATCACGGAAGCGAATTCCTTGTGATAAATCTCTTAAAAGAGACATCCTCACCTACTGGTGCTGTGTGTTAAACCCTGAGAGGTAAGCAATGAAGAAGAATGTCTGTCCACCAGGGTACCCCCTCACCCCAAATGAATATTAAAAACGCAACTCAATAGACTGATCCCGTTATGTTAGGAGAAGAAGCATCAAACACTAAACTTCAAGGGGCAGCAATCACTAAACCCGTCCTTTTTGCACAACACACGGCCTCCAACTCTTGCAGGCCCACGGCAACGCCACGAACACTCCCGACACAAGAACAGAGACTCGCAGACCCTGTACGCGCACCGAGTCTTCCTAAGGACACTGGAGACTTTATTTTGCACAAAACCACTGGGGATCTGGCCTGTGGACACCTCGGAGGTTACAATGCAGATGCACTTGGCTCCAGACACTTGAGCGGCGAAGTGAGAAGAACAATGAGTTGGACCAGTCACGTGACTACGGGGCCGGGGTTTCCGCCAGGTTGCGATGTCAGGCTGGGTTTGCGGCAGTCTAAGAAGCAGTGAGAACACCACGGGGCGGGGGAGGCAGAGGCCCCGCAGGTAGCGGCGGGGGCCGGGGCTGCCGTGCAGATGTCGGGAGCAGAGGTCTAACTAGCTGACTGGTGACCGCGGGGCTCGGGCTGCTGCCCAGAGCTTACTTGGCCAGGGGGTTTCTGAAGTTCCTGCCGGCGAACTTGGCCTTGCTGCCCAGCTCCTCCTCGATTCTTGGGAAGCAGATGGAGAGGGGGGGAGGGAAAACAGAAGTCAGATCTCAACACGGTACGTTTTCTCAGCCAGACAAGTCGAGACAACTTATTCTCGAATGCTCTGAAATCGAGCGTCTCTGAGATACTGAGAACAGAACATTCAGCTCCCTTCCACCCAATCCACTTGGCAGATTGTGATCCATCTGCAGCCCCGTCTCCTCCTCCCCACCCCCTCAATGTTTCAATTGTTATTTCTTTAAAAGTGAAAGGCAAATCCAGTTTCTCTAACAAGAAAGCAGGGGAACTTAGTGTGAATACGGGATCTGAACAGATGAAAACGTGGCACTGACATTACAGACTTTCCACTAATCTGGGGCACTGTAACGACAGAATGGTTATCTAAAAATATCCTGACCTGAAAAGACACACACTGAGGTACATGGAACCCTAAGTCATTTGGAATTTGCTTTAAAAGATATAGAGACAAACACGGAGGAACAGTGACAGCTGTAGAGGCTGGGTGATGAGGAAAGGGCGTACATTTTACTGCTCACTGGTTCTTTTGCGCTTATTATCTTAAAGGGTTGAGATAGAGGGGAGTTATAAAATCATTAAGGCTTTTATCATTTTACATGTGCAAAGAGAAGCCTGTTCCCTCTTCCACCAGCAGGTGGCAGCATTGCCTGACAGGGCCTGCTTTGGGGCAATGCTACAAGGCACCCTAGGTTCCGCACCCATCTCTGCTCTAGGCCCCCTGAACTGCACACGCCCCAGAGCCAGGAGCGCCCAGTGGAGGGCAGCACCCACACACCCAGGGCCAGCTTCCTCTTTACCTGAGGATCTGGTTGTACTTGGCCAAGCGCTCCGATCGGCAAGGAGCACCAGTCTTGATCTGGGAGGAGAAAAGACAGGTCATGCCTGCTTACAGCGGGCACCGAGTCTTGGGAGACATTGTGGGCAAGGGGAGGGTATTATGGTGAGAAAAGAGTTTCTTAAGGAGGATCTCTGACCCTAGGAAAGGGTAACAGGGACCTACACACACACACACACACACACACACAGGCACACGCAAAAGGGATCTCCAGGACCCCATTCGCCACCTGCCTCCCTCAAGCCTGTGCACAGGAAGTTGAGGTCAGAGGGAAGAGGTAAGGACCAGCTTTCACTCCATTGAGCTCCTTACCTGCCCAGTGCAGAGCCCCACCACCAGGTCGGCAATGAAGGTGTCCTCGGTCTCCCCGGAGCGATGCGACACCATGACTCCCCACCCGTTGGACTGGGCCAGCTTGCACCTAGAAGCCAGGAAACAGCGCAGATGCCGCTGACTCCTTTTCCACCAGAGCCCCTGGCCCTTGGATGGCACGACTCACCTCCCTGGCAGGACACCAGGGGGTCACGACCCAGGAGCAAGCGGCCTGGGGAGATGATGACCCTCGCCCTCTGCACTCATGTGACCCTGGCCCTCATCAGTCCTCTAATCCCATGGAAAAACCTGGGTTCAGCCTTCCTCAGGGGAGCGAGACCCGTCTTCCCCGACGTTCTCTGGGGTCATGAAGTGGATCAGGGTTAGGCAACAACTGCCTAACGGCCTAGTCCCTGGTGACAGTGTGTGCTTCAAAGCCACTCCAAGTTCAAACGGGGAACCGTTACAGCCCAGGGGCCCTGCCCAGCGGAGCCCTCAAAGCTCAGGCCCTCTGCGCGCGGCGGCTCCGGGACACTCACGCCTGGATAGACTCGGTCACGGAGCCGATCTGGTTGACTTTGAGCAGCAGGCAGTTGCACGACTTCTCGTTCACGGCCTTGGCGATCCGCTTCGGGTTGGTCACGGTGAGGTCGTCGCCCACCACCTGGATCTCTGTGCTCGCCGTGAACTTGCGCCACGCTTCCCAGTCGTCCTGGTCGAAGGGGTCTTCGATGGACACCACTGAGGAGAGGAGGGCCCGCCTCATTAGTGTGGGCCCCGGCGGCCTGCGGGCAGTGGCCCCGCCTCACACCCCTCCCCGCAGGGCAGGAGCGGCTCCGATCACGTTAGAGCACTCTGCCCTGCCACACGCCTGGAAAAGCCGCCACAACGCGGGCATCTGCAGTGACTGTGAGCGAGCACTTACCTGCCCGTGGGAGGTTGTATCGGGCTCTGCCCTGACCAGGTTGTCTAGCTCCCTGGCTACACACAGGGGGTTACCCGCAGGGGCATAATGGCAGCCTTTCTGGGCTGAAATCTCACCCCACCGTTTGCTGAGTGCCCGTGGGCAACTTACTGACAGCTGGGCCTCAGTTCCTCTTACAAACCGGTAAGGAGAGCCACTACCGTATTTTCCGGCGTATTACGACGACCCCCAACTTTTCCAGTTAAAATAAAAAGTCTGGGATAGACTCGCCCTATAAGATGACACCTGGCGTATAAGACGGCCCCTGACTTTTGAGAAGATTGTCCTGGGTTAAAAAGTCATTTTATACGCTGGAAAATAGGGTACCTATCCTGTGCACACTAACACGTCAAGCACCAGCCTGTTTTGTCTTCCGGATGCAAAGTACAGTGCCAGTCACCGGAGACGGACTGGGTACTTACCGTGTTAGTGAGCACAGGGGAAGAGGAGTGCCCAGCCCACCCACCAATGCTCTCTCCTCACGGGTCTGATGAAATATTTGCTCAGGAGGCAGCCCGACAGTGTAAACTTAGAGCCACCGAGTCCTCAGCTGCGCCAGGCTCCTCCTGTAAGGCCCTTTGTGCTGTGGGCATCGGGACCCGGCGCCCACCCACCCACACTGGCACCGGAACGGCAGGCTTTGGCGGCTGAAGGGACGGTGCTGGCAGGCACTCACCGGGGTAGTCCTTGATGAAGGACTTGTACAGGTTGGCCAGCTCGTCGTGGGTGATGTACCGGTTGGGGTCGTCGGGTGACTTGAAGTCCAGGTCATACTTGCCGGACTTGTAGAACTCGGAGGCAGCCACGTCCATGCCGATGACCACCTTATCGGTGTAGCCGGCTTTCCCGATGGCGTTCTTCAGCAGCTCCAGGGCTGGAAAGAGACGGCGGCGACAAGTTGGAAGCAGTCAGGGAGCGATCAGCTGCCAAATGGGAACCGAACAAGGATTCCGGTTCCCCTTTTCTGCTGTGGTCAGCACCCCTAGCGCACCGCCAAGTGGGAAATCCAATCCCGACTGAGAAAAGAGGCGCTCTCTGACAGCCGCTCTGAATTTAGCGCTAGGAGCCTGTGCCGGCCATGGCACAGTCAGTCACCAGCGAGACCAGCTGTCCTGGGGCCCGGGGCCTGACACGGAGCAAGGCTGGGGCAAGAGGGAGGCCGCTGCATGGGGGGCCCGGGCTCTGCTCACGCAGCAGCACCCCCATAGGAAATTGACCAACACCTGTGGCCTCTGCTCCACAGCCAAACCCCCAAGCAGTTGGAAGGTTAAGCCACAGGAGGGCCATTCCACAGGCCAACCACCACTCTCCATGGCTGACCCGGAGAGCAGGTGGGCATCCTCTCACCAGGTGTCCTTGACGGTAACCACGGAAACACGGGCCCCACTTTCCTTCCAAAACAAACACTCAGCTGTGACTTGTTGCGCCAGGACTCCCTGCACCCCCAATTCTCACACGGATTCTGGGCCTCAGCATTCAGTGAGACAGCTTGGGTGAGCATCCCGTGTTAAAGGAACGACATATTATCGATCCCAGTCCTGAACAGACAGTGCTTCCTTGAATACAGACTTCAAATTCTTGCCATTGCCAGACAGAAAGGGAGTCAACTGCCTCTCTACCCGGAGAGTCCAATCTAAACACCACCAGCTACTCAGAAGTCCAACTAATAAGAAAGTTCCTGTTATTATTATTATTTTTAAAGTGAAGTGCTAGTCCCCAAACTCTGGTTTTGCACTGATGCGTGCTGAAGGCAGGCGGGGAGCCCCTCCCTGGTGGCGGGTGTGGAAGAGCAGCTGAGGGGGTGCAGTGGGTGAGGTGGGACCCCAGCGCCTCACCTTCCTTGTTCTCCAGGATGTTGGGGGCAAAGCCGCCCTCGTCGCCCACGTTGGTGGCGTCCTTGCCGTACTTCTCCTTGATGACGTTCTTCAGGTTGTGGTAAACCTCGGCGCCGATGCGCATGGCCTCCCTGAAGTTGGCGGCGCCCACGGGGAGGATCATGAACTCCTGCATGGCCAGCTTGTTGCCGGCGTGCGAGCCCCCGTTGATGACGTTCAAAGCCTGGGGGAGGCGGAGAGGACAGGTCAGTCCAGAGAAGCCTGCCCGCGGCAAGCCACCGATGTCCACCTGCGAGGCCACGTGTGGCTCTGACCGCTCCCTGGTCACCCCGATAACCCAATGGACACCCTCCGAGGCGCTCACCTCTCAGTCCCTGGCTATTCCTCAGTAAATGCACACAGCCCAGCAAGTCCGATTCCCACCCCCATCCTATATATCCTATATAACCCTATATAATCCAGAGCTAATTAGACAGAACAGCAGGACAGTCCGGTAGGTTGTCTGGACGAAGCCGGGCCTGCGAGGGCCAAGCCCCTTGCACGAATTTCATGCTCCGGGCCTCTAGTCAATAACAAAGGACTTGGGGACAGGGAAGCTGAGTCACTGTGTCAAGTTCACGCTTAGCAAGTGGCAGAGGAGCTGCCTGCCGCTGAGACCGCCAGACCTGCTCGCACCACATGCTGGGAGTCACAGGTGGACACGTTCATGATGTGGTCTCAGGTCCCAGGAGAAAGCCAATGCTCTTACTCCCAGCACTCACCGGAACCGGCAGGACGACCTCGGTGTTGCCAGCCAGGTCAGCAATGTGGCGGTACAGGGGCACCCCCTTCTCCACGGCCCCCGCCTTGCAGACGGCCAGGGACACTCCCAGAATGGCGTTGGCACCGAACTTAGCTGGAACAGAACAGAGTTCATGAGGGATTCCCGCTCATTAGCCTTCCTCCCGCTGGCCTGCCTGTGCGTGCACGTTGGGTGGATGCGGAATCTTCTCCTCTCATCCTATTCACTCCCATGTTCAAGTTAGACATGCAAATTGCACACCAGGGGGCCTCGCCTGCCTTTCCCCGGGACAAAGCCCCTTTTTGATGTATGGACTGATGTGTGGACCTGCGTATAAAAGGCTCCTCTCTGAGAAATGCTCAGACATGTTGCCGTCACCTGAAGCTGTGGCTAAGGCGAGGCAGGGAAATCCAGAGGGACCAGATGTTCCCACATTCACTGTGAGGGACTGTGTAACTCTCCCCAAAGGGTGGCACGACCTCCCTGTAGCCACTCACATTTATTTTCCGTCCCGTCCATCTCTATCATCAGCTTGTCGATCTTCTCCTGCTCCACGACGTTCAGCTTCTGCAGGGGAGGAAGCGAGGTCACCTGTCTGCACGGCCTCTGCCCCGTCACGGGGGCGATGTCAGTTTAGAAGCGGGCGAAGTCCACATCAGAGCTACTGTCTATACCAGTGGTTCTCAATCTTCCTAAGGCTGAGACCCTTGCGTACAGTTCCTCATGTGGTGGTGACCCCCAACCATGAAATTGTGCTGTTATGCATCGAGATGTAAATATCTGCATTTTCCGATGGTCTTAGGCGACCCCTGTGAAAGGGTCGTTCGACCCCCAAAAGGGTCGCGACCCACAGGTTGAGAAATGCTGGTCTATACATTTGTCTGGTGGCAAAAAGGGGATCGCCTCAAACTTCCTCGCATTTCAGAGAAAAGGGGACACAGAACTGTCTGTCATTTGTTCTAACACCATCAGGCGTTTCTCCAAGCACCAAGGAGCCCACACAGAAATAGCCATGGGCAGCTATTTCTGTCCTCGTGGACAGAGGTTATTCTGCGCAGGGAATCCGGGGTCACATTTTACACGACAGAATCAATGTGATGCTAAGTTGGGTGTTATTTCTACAAGCGGTGTGACTTTCCAGGAAATAACGAGCACTTCACTGTTCACACGCGCTCAGCCACCCAAAGGCAGTTCCACCTCAGGGGTGCCTCATGGCAATTCGCCTCCACGGCAAAATGCAGCGGCTGATCAATGACCAGGGTAAATGCTTTTGGTGAAATTAAGTAATAAAATTGGTACCTGAAAACTGACTCGTCAGTTCTTAATAAAAATTACTTTAAAAACTTCATAATTAAACTACAACAATGTACCATTTTACAGTTCCTTCTAGAAAACTCTAATATAAAACTGTAATTCCATCATGCCAGGTCAACAATTTGGCATCTCTTGCTTTGTGATGAGACAACTGTGTGAAAAGTCAGCAGTTACTCCAGCAGCTGGCTTCAGGGATGAACCCCCATTGCGAATGAGACTGACATATGCCCTCCCCACGGGAAGATCGCCCAGGGAAGCCGCTTACCGCCAGTCATGCAGGTAAGTAAGGGCACAGAGAACAGGGCGGTAATGAGAAACTGGGACCAATTACAAAGTGCCATGAAGGCGAGGCCAAAACAAGCCCCCGGCATACAGGCTAGTTCTGGGGGACAGGAGGCGGCTGTGGTCTGGAAGCTTCTCTACCAGGGGCTTTCAAATCACCCCCAGTGCAAGGGCCACGGGAGCTCTGGAGGGAGAACGAAACCCGCCGAGGAGGCTCCCAGCCCTGCTTCGCCTCCAGCAGCTCTGCTTTCCTGTTTACACTGAGGTCCCAAGTAAGTTGAACAAGAGCTCAGCTGTGAAAGTCAGTAGAAATACAACAAATAACTCCATGGCTGATGAAAACAGTCTGTCACCATGGACACGACACCCAACACCCCTGGATGTTAACTCCCCAGAAGACAAGAGAGCTGGAGGGAAGTCAGGGCTGTAAGGCAGCCTTCCCGCTCCTCCCACCCCCCATTCCATGCACTGTTAGCTGTGGCCACGCAGGGAGATGGTTAAAAAGGCAAAATTATCCTCCTGCCAGGGAGTCCCCCCGGCCTCTTCAGCGCCCAGAATGAGCTCCTCCATAAACAGGCCCGGCGGAGCTCGATGGCATTAATATTCATTAGTTACAGGAGGCAGGTCCTACCTTGCTAACCAGGGCAGGCGCAATAGTTTTATTGATGTGCTCAACAGCCTTGGAGACACCTAGAAGGAGCAATTAAATCCAATTACTGTACTGACATTAATGAATGAAAACAGGCTCGAGCAGCTGTGCTGAGAACCACGCTGCGCACCCAGCCAGTCCGGAGCCCGCCAAAGACCTTCGATGGCACCGCCTTCAAACCCCCTCTCTCTCTCCCCGCGGAATCCAAGGACGTTCCGGCCCCGGTTTAGAGCGGCACACCGAGCAGACCCCTCCGTGTCGGAGGGGCGGTTAGTCGGCAAGACCATGCACTGCGAACACCAGTTGCCAAACTCCAGGGCATGCAGTGCGTTACCTGCGTGCACAGGGCAGGTGCCAGGAACTCATTAATATACTTAACGGGTCTGGAGACACCTGACCGGTGGAGATGACAGAGGAGAAAAGAACAGAAGAGAAAGCTGTGAAGGACGGTGAGGGAAGGAGAGGAACAGAAGGCGGGAGAACGCTGCAGGGGCTGAGTCCCCCTCATTACAGTGCAGACACAGAGCTGACCTGGTTCCGTCTAGGCCCCGAGCCACCGTACCCCGTGGGAGGGCCTCTGCAGAGCACGGGGCGGGCTGAGAACACTGCCCGTTTGTAGTGCCGTGGCCGGGTGCCCCACCCCCAGCTCCTTAGACTTTCTCATCTTTGTCCTCTTCCAGGGCAAATGTAGGTTTTTTTTTTGTCTAAGATTCTGTCTCTGGAAGAACCAACTTCCGCCCCTTGGGGTGAGCGTCCCTCCATGGAGAACGCATGTCTGGGCCCTCCCCGGTTTTCTGTGATTTGGTTCTATCCACGGAGCAGTGAGTAGCCCCAGAGGCCAGGCCTGTGGAGTGATGCTTGTGGATCCGTCAACGAAGATCCAGCTGCACGCTGACCCGCAGGCCACTGTTAGCCAGACCTTCCAGATACTTCTATTCTAGACCCTGCAGAGGGCGGATGGTCTGGAAGACCCTCAGAGCCCTCCTAGGAGACGGGCAAGGCTTTTTGTTAGTGTTAATGAACATGACTTCTTCTCCAGAGGGTTCCTGGCCTACCAGGAGTTTTACAGACTGGGACAAGCCACAGTAGAAATAGCATGGCCTATGTTGCTCAGTGGTTAGAGGCAGCTCATGTAGCAAAGGCTCGCGGGCTCAATGCCCAGCCAGGGTGTATATGGGAGGTAAGTGACTGATGTTTCTCCCCCCCCCCCCCCTCTTCTCTAAAACAGAAGGCTAGGGCAGCCACCCTCGAGGCAGGTTGTGAGTGCGACTCTTACCCTTTCCCAGGTAGCGGGTCTTGTCATTGTCCCGAAGCTCCAGAGCCTCGTAGATACCAGTTGAGGCACCGCTGGGCACGGCAGCTCTGAAGAGACCTGGGTGTGAGGGAGAGGGCAAACAGTGAAGGTTAAGAAACAGTTACAGCCCTCACCAGGCTCTCCCCGCCTGATGACGTGGGTTATTAAGAAACACTGTTACTGCCTTCCCCCAACTGGGAGACTCGGACTGTCTGCTCTTCCAGCTTCCAGTTTGTATGATTCTGCAATCAGACCCTACAGCCAAGCCGGTGAGTTTCTCCAGTAAAAGAAAAAGCTCCAGAGCGGCTTCTCACACTGTATGTGCACACATTCCTGGGGATCTCGTAGCAATGCACACCGCCAACCCGGAGCTCCCGGGCCGGGTCTCTAGTGCCCACCGCTGGTCTGCGGACCGCGCCAGCAGCACTGCCCAATAGAACACGCGAGCCACTCACGGGATTTATGATTTTCTAGCAGCTGTGTTAGAGGTGAAAATTAAAAACGGGGTAAATGTAACATATCTTATTTAGCCCAATGTCTCCAAGACAGTATCATTTCAACTCATAAACCACAGCAACATTACAAGGTATTTCAGCCAGTCCTGCTCCAGGGCCTGTTGCTAAGTCACCCTTGAGTTCCGGCCGCCAGCTTTCAAGTCTTGAAAGTATTGGCTTAAGAGGAAGCCCTATGGCTTGGCCGTTCCAGTTTAAGCAGCGATAGTGCTACTTGGGGGTTCTCCACAGACAGGAGACCAGAAAGCCGGAGACTGGGGAAGAGAAATCCGGATAATAACGTGTGGAGTTTAGCACTAGAACACAATCAAACACGGAACCACCGTCTGCAGATATAGAAGCCAGCCAGCCAGCCTAGCCTGCACTGTGGAGTGGAAAATGCACAGCTTGGGACACAGTGTCAAGGTCGGTGGGTACTGAGATCTGAGCCAGCCTCCTAACCTTCTTTAAAGTGTAACCGCCCCAGGGGAGTCTGCGGAAGAACTGGTGGATGGGTGGGATGTGAATGCACATGAACAAAGGACACAATCAGCTGGAATTGTAACCAAATGGCCTATTGTATGCTGGCTGCTGCCATGACTGTGCGAGGACACACACTCTTGATACAGGCCCGGCTCTCTCCACCCATCAAGTACCGGACCTGGAGGGATGAAAGCAAGAGGGGCCCTCATGTGATCCAGGGACTTGGGGTGACAGGTGTCAGGGCAGGCTTGACCAGAAGCAACGGACCACTCAGGTGGGGAGGTTGGTTGGCTACACGGGAACGTTATTCCTTCCACTCCTGCTGTGAACGTCAATCTGCTCTAGAAAATACACTCTAGGGAAGGAAGAAGTGCTCAAAGGCTATTTCCTGTTTTATTGGAAAAGGTTTAAGACACACAAGAGGGAAAGTTCAATTTATTTAAATTTAAAAGAAATTTAATTTTAGCCAAAATCGGTTTGGCTCAGTGGATAGAGCATTGGACTACGGGTTCGATTCCAGTCAGAGGCATGTACCTTGGTTGCGGGCACATCCCCAGTCGGAGGTGTGCAGGAGGCAGCTGATGGATGTTTCTCATCAATGTTTCTAACTCTCTCTCTTTCTCTCTCCTTTCCTCTCTGTAAAAAAAAAATCAATAAAACACATTTAAAAAATTTTTAAATTTTAGTCATAAAATGTTTCAAAGAACATGGCCCCAATCCCAACATCCTCCTAGTGTGTTGGGTCTTTTTTCGTTGTTTTTTTCAAGCCCATTAATTTCCGAGTGGAAAGTTACACCAGCTCGCTGAGCAAGCCAACCCCACAAGACGCAAGGAAATCCCGGGCGTCCTGGGCACGCCCATGCAGCGCCCGCAGCCCCAGCTCAGAGGGAGCCCCCCTCCCAAAGCGCCCACCAGCGGGTCACCAGAGTCACAGGCGACTTCTGCCCAAGGACATCTGGACTCAGGGGCCCTCTTTTCCTGGACAAGGTGGGGAGAGGCGGCCGGGGCGGGAGGGGAAGGAAAGGGCCGGAGGCTCCTCAGCCAGGCCGGTGACTCACAGGCCTGACTCAGCTCTGACTGGCAGGTGTTCACGTGCTCTGCACACTGAGCGGCTCTACCCACCCTCCTCACCAACCTCGCCCACATGCCCAGTTAGAAGCTAGCTGAGGCGCTGGTGGGGGTGCACAGGGCAGCGGGGAACTTTTAAAGGTCCCCATCCTATTTTTCATGAGCCAACTCTTCCTAGGGGCGAATAAGGGCTGTTGCAACAGCCCAACACCCCAGTGAAACCTGTGCCCGATCCCTGGTCAGAGTGATTTCCGGAGAGAAGCTGACAGTGCTGTATTCCCGTCTGCTTATGTGACCACATCAAGCTTGGAACAAACTACTGATGGGCCTATTTAGGGTCAAGGGTCACAGCAAGACCGGGATGCTGTCTTCCAGCCTCCCACCCCCCCAACCCTCCCCGCCAGGAATCACAACCTACCAGCATGTGCGGGCCAGAAAGGCGTTATTTCAGCAACAGGCTGTTTCCTGCCTCAGACTCTGTCACTTTAAGGAAGTCTTAAAAAACGGGGCGTGGTGGAAGGAACTGGAGAGACAGGTGGCACATACCTTTTGCGGTGTAGAGATCCACCTCAACGGTGGGGTTCCCGCGAGAGTCGAAGATCTCTCTGGCATGCACCTTCAGGATAGACATGGTGAGTTTCTGTAGGGAAGAGATCACACCATAAGCCATGATGCAGCCTTGGGATCCTTCATGCAAGGGATCACTGCTAAGGACTCCTAGACTGGAAAGCACCTTCACTGGACTGAACGGCTAGAGTGGGGAAAAGTCTGCTGGGAAGCAGAGGGAATCGCTCCTTAAAAAGCAGGGTAGGCCGAGACCGGTTTGGCTCAGTGGATAGAGCGTCGGCCTGCACGGACTGAAAGGCCCCAGGTTCGATTCCAGTCAAGGGCATGTATTTTTCGTTGCGGGCACATCCCCAGGAGGAGGCGTGCAGGAGGCAGCTGATCGATGTTTCTAACTCGATCCTTCTCCCGTCCTCTCTGTAAAAAATACAATAAAACACATTAAAAAAAAAAAAAGAAAAGAAAGAGGCAAGGTAGGCCGAGCTCTGCATGGCCTCGGACTCTAACAGCTCAGGCCTTGCCCTGTAAG
>PVJN01024919.1:0-30598 GCA_004026805.1 Lasiurus borealis
TTTTAGTCCTTTTTTCATTCCCCCATTCCTATCGATAATTCTTTGCAAAAGACGAAAGCCAGATTTCAAATCTGAAGCAAAATTGCTTTCCTCTCTTTAAAAAAGCAACTCCAGGACACGGCCTAATTTATCTAGAAATGCCTGTTTTCATTAGCAGGGAAATAAATTAGAAACTGTAAACATATTACATGTCTATCTAACTTACAAAGAGGAAAAAATAATGGCTGATACTTTGGGACTTTATTGTTTATTAGCTTTATAACAAAAGTGTCAGCTAAATTGAACTCTGGACTTACTTTGTTTATAATGCCATGGAGTGGTAGAGCCCCCTGGAGAGGAGAAGAGATGCTGAATGTGGGGATGAAACAGAATTATACAGCTGAGTTCCTTATGAGCACGGAACTTCTTGGTTACACAGTGGTTCTTAGCTTCGGATGTAGATGATTAAGTATTTTATGAGGCATATGAGAAATTTGCATGCACTAAACGTCACCATTTTTGCAACAATAGGAAAAATGCTTCTGGTGCATTCTGATAGAAGCAGCACAACTTTCCTGAGAGATCATTTTTCAAGGGATTTTGTTTTCAAATGCAAATATATGTTTGTAAAGTCTTATAGAAAATATCTGGGAGAATCCAAGATGGCGGCATAGGTAAACACCTACAATGCTGCCTTGCACAACAATTTCAAAACTACAACTAAAAGACAGAACAGATATCATCCAGAACCACAGGGAAAGCTGGCTGAGTGGAAATTCTACAACTAGAAGGAAAGAGAGGGGCTCACAGAGACCCAGAGGAGCTGCAAAGAGCTGAGGTATGGAGACGCACACGTGGAGAGAGCGGGTACTGGAGTACTTGGCTGGCTTTCTATGGTGGAAGGGAGATGGAGACTCCTAATTGCACTGAACCCCTTATCCTACGACACTAAACCCCAGGTCCAGCAGAAACTCATACAGGGAGAGTTTGGACTGTGAAAAGGGAGAAGTGCACGGAAATTTAGGGAAGTCGTGAAAGGGCAGAAATCTGGTGGTGCTCACAGCACTGCTCGCAAAAGACCGACTGCTGATTGTACCGCTGGCTTTCATGAGTGGGTGGGAGAAAGAACCTCCCAACTGTGCCATTTCTAACTCCACTGGACCCCAGTTTCAGGAGAAACCCTGGGGACCCAGACTCATATGGTCCCGGAGCACAGGGGAGCCAGAAAGGCAGTGGTCTAGAGGCACTGCGAGAGTGCGCGTGCACAGGGACTGCTCCAGCGATTACCCAGTCATGTGAGACTCAGGGGCCATGGAGGGTGGGGCAGACTGGAAGGCAAGGGGGTCCATTAAGCCCTGAGAACCCACCCATCCCAAGCTCAACAGAGAGGCTTATGCAGTTTTGCAATTTTAGTATCATAAGGCTGAATCCAACACAGAATTTCTCCCGGCATAGTGAAAATGCCGGAACAAGGGAGGGATCACAAACAAAAAAAATGGAGGAAAACGAACGACTGGATATAGAGTTCAAAACCACGCTTATAAGGTTTTTCAAGAATATCCTAGAAAAGTTGGATAAAGTTAGCAAGACTCAAGAGGAGATGAAAAAGAACCAACTAGAGATGGAATGGACCAACTAGAAATGAAACATACACTGACTGAAATAAAAAATATTATACAGAGACCTAACAGCAGACTAGAGGAAGACAAGAATCAAGTCAAAAATGTGAAATATAAAGAATCAGAAAACACTCAACTGGAAAAGCAAGAAGAGAAAATAACACAAAAATGTGAAGATAATGAGCCTCTGGGACAGTTTCAAGCATACCAACATCAGAATTGTGGGGGTGCCAGAAGAAGAGAGAGAGCAAGATACTGAAAACCTATTTAAAGAAATAATGACTGAAAACTTCCCACATCTGGTAAAAGAAATGGACTTACAAGTCCAGGAAGCACACAGAACCCCATATAAAAGGAATCCAAAGAGGACTACACCAAGACACATCATAATTAAAATACCAAGAGCAAAAGACCAAGAGAGAATATTAAAAGCAGCAACAGAAAAACAGTTAATAACCTACAAGGGAGCACCCATATGATTGTCAGCTGATTTCTCAACAGAAACTATGCAGGCCAGATGAGAGTGGCAAGAAATATTCAATGTGATGACTAGCAAGAACCTACAACCAAGAATACTCTATCCAGCAAAGCTATCATTCAGAATTGAAGAGCAGATAAAGAGCTTCACAGATAAGAAAAAGCTAAAGGAGTTCATCACCACCAAACCAGGATTATATCAAATGCTGAAGGGTACTCTGTAAGAAGAGGAAGAAGAAAAGAGTAAAGGTAAAAATTATGAACAATAAATACATATCTATCAACAAGTGAATCTAAAAATTAAGTGAATTAAAAATTTGATGAACAGAATAAACTGGTGAATATAATAGAATCAGGAGCACAGAAAGGGAGTGGATTGATAATTCTCAGGGGGAAAGGGGTGAAGGGTGTGCAGGGAGAGACTGGACAAAAATCATACACCTTTGGATGAAGTCAATGGGAGGGAGGTAAGGTTAGAGGGAGAGGTGAAAACTGGGTGGAGGGGAGCTATGGAGGGGGAAAAAGAGAAACAAATGTAATAATCTGAATAATAAAGATTTAATTTTTTAAAAAAGAAAGAAAAGAAAATATCTAATCCTCTAGATTAGCCAGAACTTCATTGCCAAAACAGTTGACTTATTTCATCTTTGCACCTTACCTGGCAATTTAAGATATGTGAAGAATTTATACAATTAAATAGTGATAGTATAGATTCTTTCAAAGCCTGCAATAAAACAGGTCTAGAAAATTCAAGTCAACTAAGTTTCCATTTAGTACCAGTACCATGCATATTATGGTGCTATTTCACAGAAAAATAAGTAAGGCCTAAAAATTCAAGAGCATACTATTGAGTTAAGAAAAAATGAATAATTAAGTCATAAAAGAAGATAAGAGTAATGCCAGGCCCCCAAAGAGGTGCTAGAAATAATGTGTGGTTTATGGGTAGATTCAAAGGTAGAGATGATATCCATTTGGTGGACCATAGGAAGGGAAAGAGTTTAGATGGATTTTGGTGAAAATAATAGAAACAATAGCATTTGTATTGATAAATTAGAGAAGAACCTCACGGTCAAAAGGCGAATTTAATAGTTAAAGTCAATACACTTAACATGTAACTAATTTCCATAAGACATGGTAAAGAAAAAGTTTGAGTAAGATTTTTTTCCTTGGAAAACTGATTTAATACTTATAAAAAGAAGTTTATCTATCTTGTAATTTAAAATTTCCCATTTTAACTTCAATAATGTACTACTTAGTGGAAAAAAACTAATTATTAAAATGATTGGGGTTTTTGACATAAACAGCATTATATAGTACAATTTGACTCCCTTCACATATCTGACTTCTACAATACAACTTTTTATATTATTATGCAAAATCACACGAAAGAATATATAGCTTATATAACAATAAAGCATAATAATAAAATGAAATAGGACATTATCAAATTCCTGGAATCTTTGTACTTCTTTCTCCATCCCATCCCTGTACATACACATCAGCCAAGGTAAGCCCCATTGTGAATCCCATGATCACTGCCCAGATTTTTTCATATAGTTTTAGCATGTATCTGTTATTTAACTTTGCTTTGCTTTAGCTTTACAAAATGTATCCAAATGTAGCTAGTTTTCTTTGACTTGTTTTACTCTCTCTCTCTCTCTCTTTCTCTCTCTCTCTCTCTCTCTCTCTCTCTCTCTCTCTCTCTCTCTCTCACACACACACACACACACACACACACACACTATTGCTTTTTTTGGTGATTTTTTTCAGGTGGGGTGAACTAGACCACATGAATGTTGGAATTCAAGAGAGACATAGCCTAGAGACAGGCTTCAGTCAAGTATATTACATATTCCTTGGTCCTAAAAGGGTCTCCTTCCTCAGGCCCTGTCTAATTTATTGAACTTAAGCCTCTTTTTCTCCTTAAAGCCTGGAGTCAAGAGTCAAGCCAGAGAGTGAACTCCCAGCTTCCTCTCACCAAAGAGCCCCTGAGGCAGAAAACATAAGGGAAATTCTAGAACCATAAATAATTAATTGGGCCTAAAATATGAATGATCACTTGGGGGTTAAGAGGAAAAAAGCATAATTATTCCAATTATTCATAAAATAATGATTATAATAATAGCTAACATTTATTGAGCACACACCACGAGCTCTGAAAACCACTTTTAGACATTATCCATGGAATCCCCATACATCGACTCCATTTCACAGATGAGGAAACTGAGGCTCAGGAAGGCTAAGTAATTTGCCCAAGATCATACACCTATAAATTTCATTCAGAATTCTAACCCAGGTCAGTGTAACTCCAAGCCAGACCAGTACACCCTTGGTTCCTTTCAGTCCATTGCCCAGCAACTTCTCCACTCCACCAGCCAGGCCAGAGGGAGTGAGGGGTGAGGAGAGAACAGAGAAGCTCTGTAACTATATATTGACAATGACAGCTGCATAAAGAAAGGACCTTAAACAACCAAGTTATGAAAACATGCAATGGGGCCAATGAAAAGCAGCCCAAGGGAAATCTCACTAACTTGGAAAATTTTTTTGGAATAGAGCATAGTTTTGAGTAAGCCAAATTAAATTTTAAAACAAGTAATACTCTGATGGAATTACATGCTCAAGTTGAAATAACTCCAAGTGATGTAGATATTGTGATTAAATCCTAAGAAGCTTCCAAGCAATAATAGGACCATGACATCACAGGATGGGCTCAGAGCAGAGCTCTGGCCCCTCTCTGCTCCCTGTCACATTCCCTATTTGCCCATCACAATAAGTCACTGTCACTCCCTGGCCACTTATTTCTCCAGAATGCCCTTCTCCCACTATCATACCCATTCCTTGTCAAACCTTCTCATCCATCAAGACCTTACTCAAAGTCTCTTCCGTTGGGAGACCTTTCCAATTTCAATTTAACTACATCCTTAGTGTTATCAGAGTATTGTTGGGTATTTTAACCTTGGGTTGATTTAGTCATATTCTTCAGTTCACAATACATAAGCATCATTGATCCATCTTTAATTTTATATAAAGCATAAATAATACTACAGTAGGCATCTTTAGTATGACATATTTTACACAACTGATTTATTTTTTCTGGATTAATTCCTAATGTGAAATTTCTCAGTCAGAGTTTGTTCATTACAAGGCTTGTGATATGTGCTCAATAAACGTTAGCTATTATTATAATTAGTATTTTATAAATAATTGAAATAATTTTTTGTCTTTTCTTATTAGTCCCCAAGGGATCCTTCACATTATAAGCCCAATCAATTATTTATGGCTCTAGAATTTCCCTTATATTTCCTGCCTCAGTAGCTCCTGGATGAGAAGAAGCTGGGAGTTCACTATCTGGCATCACTCTTGACCTCAGGCTTTAAGGCAAGGGGGGGAAACATTCAGCCCTCGGGCCATATAGGGCCCACAAAATCATTTGGTCTGGCCCTGCCAAGGTATTAGGGGTAAGTTAATTAAATGTTTGAACAAGTATAGCAGGCTAATTTTTAAGATGATAATTTTGTAATGGCCCCAATTGATGTTATAAATATCCAAATGGCCATTGGCAGAAAAAAGGTTACCCACTACTGAACTTTAAAAAGACAAGTATAAAAGGCCTTGAGGTCTAAGTTACACAAATTAGAAAAACCCTCAGGAAGGGGTCCCTTTTGGGACCAAGGAATATGTACATACTTGATTGAGTTTGACCTCCACCAAACTCTCTTCTAGAAAGTTGACCACTAGAAAAACCAAGATGGTGGCATAGGTGAACACCTAAACTACTGCCTCACACAACAATTTCAAAACTACAACTGAAAGACAGAATGGATATCATCCAGAACCACAAAAAAAGCTGGCTGAGTGGAAATTCTACAATTAGAAGGAAATAGAGGGGCTCATGGAGACTCAGAGAAGCTGCAAAAAGCTGAGGCACTGAGACGCACGTGGAGAGCACAGCGGCAGAGTGCCTGGCTGGCTTCCTCTAGTGGGAGGGAGATGGAAACTCCCAACTGCACTGAACCCCAGTTCCAGGAGAGACTCATACGGGGGGAGTCTGGACTGTTGTAAAAAGGAGGAAACTCAGGGGAGCTAGGAAAGGCAGAGGTCTGGAGATGCACACACCATGGCATGCAGAGGGGACTGACTGTAGATTGTGCCACTGCCTTTCTCTAGTGGGAGGAAGATAGAACCTCCCAACTGCACTGAAATCCAGTCCCGACTGCCCTGAACCCCAGTTTCAGGGGAGACCCTGAGGACCCAGACTCATATGGGTCCCCAAAGTGCATGGAAACTCAAGGGAGCCGCAAAAGGCAGAGGTCTGGAGGCACGAGTGCATGGGCACACACAGAGAGGGCTGCAGTGATTACCAAGGGACACTGAGACCCAGGGGCCATGTAGGGCAGGGCTGACAGGAAACCAAGGCTATCTGCTCAGCCCTGAGACTCCGCCCCATCCAAGCTGAACACAGAGACTTTTGCAATTGTGCAAGTCTTGTATCCTAAGGCTGACTCCAGCACAGAAGTTCTCCCAGCATAGACAAAGCTGATCCTCACAACCAATTGGCTTGGAGGTTAATTCTCCTCAGTGATATCAACAACAATCAAGACTTAACTACAACAAGGCTGTACACACAGTCCACAAAGGGGTGAACCAAGAGAGTCCACCTCAGGTCACTGGGGAGGCGGAGCTACTGGGCCATATAGGACACCTAGCACACAAAACTGCTCTACCAACTCAGGGAAGCAAAGAAACAGATCACAAACAAAAGAAATGGAGGAAAACAAATGACTGGATATAGAGTTCAAAACCATGGTTATAAAGTTTTTCAAGATTTCCTAGAAAAGATGGATAAATTTAGTGAGACCCAAGAGGAGATGAAAAAGGACCAACTAGAAATTAAACATACACTGACTGAAATATAAAATATTATACAGAAACCTAACACAGACTAGAACACAAGAATAAAGTCAAAGATTTGAAACACAAAGAAGCAGAAAACACTCAACTGGAAAAGAAAAAAGAATCCAAAAATTTGAAGATAGTGTAAGGAGCCTCTGGGACAACTTCAAGCATACCAACATCAGAATTATGGGGGTACCATAAGAAGAGAGAGAGCAAGATACTGAAAATCTATTTGAAGAAATAATGACTGAAAACTTCCCACATCTGGTGAAAGAAATAGACTTACAAGTCCAGGAAGCGCACAGAACCCCAAACAAAAGGAATCCAATGAGGACCACACCAAGACACATCATAATTAAAATACCAAGAGCAAAAGACAAAGAGAGAATATTAAAAGCAGCAACAGAAAAAGTTAATTACCTACAAGGGAGCATCCATATGATTGTCAGCTGATTTCTCAACAGAAACTATGCAGGCCAGAAGGGAGTGGCAAGAAATATTCAAAGTGATGACTAGCAAGAACCTACAACCAAGATTATTCTACCCAGCAAAGCTATCATTCAGAATTGAAGGGCAGATAAAGAGCTTCACAGATAAAATAAAACAAACGAACAAACAAACAAAAACTAAAGGAGTTCATCAACATCAAACCAGTATTATATAAAATGATGAAAGGTACTCCTTAAGAAGAGGAAGAAGAAGAAAAAGGTAAAGATAAAAATTAAGAACAACAAATACATATCTATTAACAAATGAATCTAAAAATCAAGTGAATTGAAAATCTGATGAACAGAATAAACTGGTGAATAAAATAGAATTAGGGGCATAGAAAGGGAGTGGACTGACAATTCTCAAGGGGGAAGGGGTGAGGGGGGTGCAAGAAGAGACTGGACAAAAATCATACACCTATTGATGAGGACAATGGGGGGAGAGATAAGGGCAGAGGGAGGGGTGGGAACCAGGTGAAGGGGAGCTATAGGGGGAGAAAAGAAGAACAATTGTAATAATCTGAATAAAGATTTATTAAATAAATAAAAAAATAAAGTTGAACACTATATATAAAAGTGCCCATTACCGCTACTAGCACTAGATACCATTATTCTTTTTTTCATCTTTGACAGTCTGATAGGCAGAAAATAATATTCTTTTCATTTTCACTCCTTTGGTCCCCAATAATGTTAATCATATTTTATATGTGTATTAGCCATACATATTATTCTTTTGTGAATTGTTTGTTTATATCTCTACCAATTTAATCACTGAAGCAATCATCTTTTTCAATTGATTTAAAGAAGTTCGTTATATGTTAAGGTGATTAAGCTATTTTTATGCAACAGTGGGCAACTTCCTTGTGGCCACATCCTTCCCTCAGTTCTACTTCTGTTGGTAGATGCCAACAGTGATGACCAACTTCCCTCCTGAAAGTCTCCCCTCCCCTGGCCCCTATGAGACTGCCCTCTGAGCTCCATTGTAAAACTGAACACCTTTCACTGAAGGACCCTGAAAACAGCCAAACGAGCTTTCCTTTTCCTTCTCCAAAATAAAAGGAAGTGAGAGGAGTTGCCTATCACAATAAGAATGCAGAGCATGTGTTTGCACACACAATGTCATCTTCCACATAACCTTGCACAACCACCTTCCCTTCTGTCTCCTCTTTGGGAAAAAAGGCAAAAATGATAAAACCACATTAAAGTTTAAATAATCCTCAATGTTGCTGAGGGGACTCCTGGTCAACCATCTTCCACATGCATGTGCCCAAGGGTTATAAGACTGGTCGTCCCTTCTTCAACTAGCTTGCTCAGCTTCTCTTCACTCTACTACCTCTGTCATTACCTCTCTCTTATGAGGAAGGGGCAACAATAATGTCCTAAATACACAGGATTTTGAAAAATGAAGGGAGATTCAGTGTCTGGACAAGGAAAGAATGGACATTTTATATGAGAACTTCATTTTAAAAACCAGAAAAGAAAATCTATTTAGAGAACCACAATTAGATAAACCTTTTGACTGTATGTTAAAATCAATGAGTGAGAATATTAAATGAGGTGGTGTAGGTGTGAATGTTTTGCAAAATGTAACTTGCTAGACAAATGTTGGATACTTCCATCATCATCTATCCCACAAAGTTGTTGAAGACAAAATCAGACAATATATGTAAAATTGCTTTGTTAACCAGAAAGAGTATCTAATTATTATGTGATATTTTGCCTCTACCTAGATTAAGAATCAGACTATGGCAATATTGAAGAAAATTAAAATACCTGCTAAATTCTTTTAAATCCGCATTCCTGGGACTGTTTATAGACAGAGAAATCGAATTAATTTTTTTCTTCTCACCTCTTTTCAGTTAAACTGATTGCAATAAACTTCAAAATCTATTAACAACAGAGTCAAGCTCCTGGTAACTATCAACTAGACCAGTGGTTGGCAAACCGCGGTTCACGAGCCAAATGTGGCTCATGAGCCGCGGTTTGCCACTCTTTTGACTAATGAGTTTGCAGACCACTGCCTTAGGAAAAAACACTTAAAAAAACATTTTAATAATATACTAATATCTTTAACCTGAAGCCAAAACTTCTGGGTAAGGGTAATGCCTTACGCAGCAGTGGTCAGCAAACTCATTAGTCAACAGAGCCGCAGTTTACCAACCGCTAAACTAGAAGATTGAACTTTGGATTTAAGGCCTGAAAGTCATCTTTTGTGCCAGTCCCACAATAACTAGGCCAGTCCATTTTCTTCTGTGACTATTTCAATGTCCCTCAGCATCATTACATTGCGCTTCTACTGCAGCAGTTCCCTGGACATTGACTCTATCTTTAGCCTCTCTGAATTCCCATCCATCCTTCCTCCAGATGCTAAAAACAACAAGCCAACATAATTTTCATTATTCTGACTAATTTTTTAAAATAACTGATTTTATAAACAAAGTGACGAGTCAGGAAGTAAAAACAAATGGGATAATTATTGGAAAGGAAGAAGAAAACCACCTCTTTGAGAAGATATGATTGTTTACCTAGAAACCCCAGAAAATCAACTGCGAAGTTATGATGGGCTGGACACAAATAAGCATGTGAGGATTAACAGCTTTCCAATATGCCAGCAGTAACTAACTGGAACACAAAATGTGGGAACACTTCTTTGATCCTAACTGCCAATCCCCAGCAGAGGCATAAGAGAGAGAGTGTAACAGAAAGATTACTGGAATCTCTAGCTTCTCTGTGATAGTAACAGCCTTTCTGTGGTATGGGTTTTCTTTCCTGTCTTGTATTCTTTTTGCCTCTGTTCAAGGTTTAAAGAGTCGCGTGGTGCAAAGCTCAGCCTGGACAGTTGTGGGGAAGAGGGAGCAGATCGGGGAGATATTGGGTGAAGAGGAGCAGAAGGACTGTGATATGGTCAGTGGGCCCGGAGGCAGTGGATCAGCTGCATCAACTGAGGAGTTATCACTGACCTGGATGAAAAACTGAAAGCCACCTTTGACTTTTCTCCCCTGACCTTCAGAGATATTCAATCATCCCAAGTCCTACAGTTGGTCTTTTTAAAGCTCTCATATATTTATTCCTTTCTCCTAATCCCCAGTATCTGTCCCTTACCGATATCCTCAGCAACTTGGGCCCAAATTATAGCTGTCTCTTAGCTGCTTCTTTATCCCAAGATGGTGACCCCACCCCTGTGTCCCTTTCAATCTTCCCTCCTCAGCAATTTTCCTGTGTCACATTCCTGATTGGCTAATATTCTGCATAATGTAGGTCTGGAAGGTCAACCAACCTGGACTAGAAGATGGGAGTCACCTCTTACCACAGAATGCATGCGTTTGAGCCCCAAATCTGCCATTAGTTAGCTCTGTGAACTTGCCTACATTACTTAACCACTCTGAACCTCAGTTTCTTCATTTGTAAAATTGGCTTAATACATAAATAATTAAAATTATGGTGAGGACTAAAAACAATCCTATGTAATAAAAGGCTAATATGCAAATTGACTGAACGGTGGAACAACCAGTTGCTATGATGTGCACTGACCATCACAGGAGCTGTCTCCTGGTGGGGAGCGTCACTCAGCCAGAAGCCAAGCTCATGGCTGGTAAGCACAGCATCAGTAGAAGCCTCTCCCACCTCCGTGGCAGCACTAAGGATGTCTGACTGCCACAGGGAGTGGGCCTAAGCCATCAGTTGGACATCCCCTTGGGCTCCCAGAATGCGAGAGGTGCAGGCCAGGCTGAGGAAATCACCCCCCTCCCCGCAAGTGCATGAATATTGTGCACTGGGCCTCCAGTACATAAAATAAAGGACCCATCACAGCACTGGACACATAATAACACAATAAATATTCAAAGACCTTGACTGCTGCCATGGGAGTGTGGTCTTTATCACAATTAGAGATCATAGTTGTCTACTGGAGCGAGTCTGATGCCTATGCTTGGCCTCTAAGACTATACAATTAGTCCCCACCTGACATATCCAAAAGTTCTCCTCAATATAAAATAGCCATTTAACCTCATATCCACATCCTGAATGCATGCACCCCATCTCAGAACTCTGACTCATCTTCCCTCAGTTTGAAATACCCTTTTCACTTGTTTCCAAATGAACCTCCTTCAAGAAAAATTTCCATTACTTCACGCCTGTGCCTCCATAGTGCCTTTCTATACCAATACCATCACCTTCCTGTGCAGTTAGCTCTGACAACCCTGCCTGCCTAGCTCTGTCTGTCCTGGATAGTTTACATGAGTTATCTCACTTGATCCACACGAACTCTGTGAACCAGGTACTGCTACTCTTGCTGCCATTTTACAGCTGAAGTCATTGGGTCTCTGAGAGGATGAGCTGCTTTGCCGAAGGTCACGAAGTTGCCCAAGGACTCAAAACTAGGTCTGAACTCTACTGCTGTCCCATCCTTCAACACGTATTTTTAGGTGATGGCTGGATGAGTCATCTTAACATGTCCAAGTCCAGCCCAATCACGTCTGCTTTGTCCTCGAGAAGCCAGTTCTCATTCACCTCCCCTGCCCTCACCCCTTTGGCTCTTCCAGCTGTTTCAAACAAAGAGCATATTATATATGTCCTAGACAGTATCTCTGCTGCATAATTGGGCATTCACTATTGTCTGCATGCAATATAATGTGATTATGCATAATTGGGTATTGTTCAGTAAGTAGAAACATAAAGTAATGATCTGGATTTTCACACACTGCTCATCGAGACCAGGCTCATTTCTTCCCAGATACACAGCAGGAATCTTCTCAAATAGAATATAAATCTCTTGCCAGTAAGGACCACATCATTGATTCAATTGTGTCTCACAAACTTCTGCAGACATGAGAGATACCCCAAAATACCTTTTGGTTCCTAATTGGCCTTCCAAGCAGCTTTCTTAACTGGAGGGAGAGCGGGCCTCCAGAGATATGCAGGACAAAAGGATCTAAATGGGAATGATCTTTATTATTTCAGAACAGAGAGCACACTGGGTCCCTTGTACATATTGGGGAGAATGTTTCCAATTGTCAGAAGCCAAAAGCAAACTGGATTTGATGGCATCAATATAATGCTTAATATGCTGCATATTTGGCATCTGTTCCGGAGGAGACTGCATGTCAGAAACTCAGAAAAGGTCTCCCGGGCACACAGGCAGCTTTCAGTCTGTCTCCACACATTAAATACACTCAGAGTAGGGAATATACATTTTTAAATGCATGGAACATGAGCCCGACTTGACACCCATCTATCAGTGCTGCTTTAAGGGTAATAAAATCAGCTCTGCCATTATAAGGAGAAGGAACTTGATGACCCGCTGGAGATTTCTTCCAATCTAAATGATTCTATAAATTCCCCTAAAATCATAAAAAAAGCAGATTAAGGATTCATGTAGGTGTTTGGGCTATAAATACAAATTAATTTCTGTTCCAGCTGCAATTTTTCTCACACTTGTAAGAAACACCTCCATCTCTGAGGTATTTCTGGGTGCGACCCCAACAGAGCGGCTAAAGATAGATAGGACTCCCTCAGGTTCTTGTTGGCAACTATTTTCTTCTAATTTCACAAATAAATCTGCATCCCGAAATGAACGGAATTGAATCCTGCTGCTGTCCAAAAACATTTATCACGGAAAATCTGTTTTGTTTGGGGAGTAACATGTAATTGTGTACAGATTCAATAAGAACCTAAATGTTCCACTGAGAAATTCTTTATGGAAAATGTTTTGTTCAGACTCTAAATAATCTATTTATTTCCATCCTCAGTTACTAGTCATATAATTCAATTTGTTTTTACTTTAAAAAATGTGCTTAAACACCACTCTTATTTTTTTTTTTAATGGAATTGCTTGGGATATTGGAAATTCATAGTATTATTCTCACTTTGGTTTGGCGAAAGAATTCAAACTCACCCTTATAAAAGATAGAAAATTAATTCTTTTTAAACATTCTCTCACGTATTAGAGCTCCCGCCAAATAGGAATAAAAAGAAAATAGTAAATAACATTTTTAAAGATTAAGTTATCAACTAATACATTTTTGGTCCACTTACTTGCTCTGATTCAATATGAAGTCAGAGACCAAAATAGAAATGAACAAATGGATTGTGGATCGTGTCTCCAAATGCATGGGGATAAATACATATCCCTAAGGAAATGTGCTCAATTATGACATCACAGCTGTTTCTCTTATAAAAAGAACTATGTCTTGCAGCAAACTATAATTTCCCAAATAAAGGGAATAAAAGATTAAACAAAAGAAAAACATGTCAGCAATAAAATCCAAGGATAGGGACCAGATGCCAGACATATTAAAACACCATATCCGACAAAGGATTAAAAAAAAGGAAATCTTCTTATCACTTGAATGCTTAAATGCAAAAGTATTGCTACCCAAACTCACCAAAGAAAGGAGATTGTTACAATAATGCTATATGAATCCATGATCGTGGACAATCCTCTCCCACATTGACTCTAGGCTGGGCCACATGACCTGTTTTGGCCAATGGATGGTAACAAGCATGCCACAAACGGAGGCTCAAAAACTGTTTACACATTGGGGCTTATTCTATCTTCCTGGGAAATCCTAATACTGTCATAAGAACAAACCTGGGCTAACTTAGTGGAGACATGTAGTTCCGTCACTCTCCTCACCCCAGCCAACTGCCAGCACCAGCCACTGAACATGTGAATGACGCCACCTAGAAAAACCAGCTCCTAGCAAGCCGTCAGCTGCCTGCAGAAAATGAGTCCAGGCAAGCTCAACAGAAGAACTGGATGGCTGAAACCTGCCTAAATTGCCAACTAACAGAACTGTGATCTAATAAATGATTACAGACTTAAGACACCAAGTTTTGGACTGGTTTGTTATATACTGCAAAAGCTAACTGGTCCTGAGGTCATCACAGAACCTATGTCATGAGAGCACCAATTAATGAACCAGAGGGGAAAAAAAGAACTGTCTAGTGATGGATGGGTCTAGCAATTATTCCTGAGAGTGAGTTTGCATATAAACACTGAGTTGTTATACTAAGCCACTCATAAGCTACTATTTTGGAGATGCTTCTAAAATCTATATCCAAAATGCAATACCATGATAGTAGCAACTAACACTTATTAAGTGCAAGCATTGGGTTCTTTGCTTGATAAAGACGATCTCACTGAATCTATACAATAACCTCATCCGTATTTTACAATTTAAGAACGGAGGCTTCAGAAAGCCAAGTACAGTGGTACCTCGAGATATGAGTGCCCTAACATACAAGATTTTTGAGATACGAGCCATCGAGCAAGCGATTTTTGCTTTGAAATACGAGCAACATTTGAGATAGGAGTAATCGCGCGGATCGGCCGACTGCACACAACCCACCAGTTTACTGCGACTTGAGCGTCTCATAGTTCCCATGCCTCAAGGTTACGGAACGAATTAAACTCGTATCTCGAGGTACCACTGTAATGTACTCAGGGTCACGCGATACTATGAGTGAATTTGAACTCAAAGCTGATTGGCTCAATAGTCAGCATTCTTAATCACTATGGTTGTTGTTGTTTTTTCTACCTGATACCTACCTCCCCTCATGAAAGGCTTCTCTAGTCCAGTGGGCTGGGAAAGTCTGGACCAAGAG
Source organism: Lasiurus borealis (assembly GCA_004026805.1). Classification (NCBI taxonomy): domain Eukaryota; kingdom Metazoa; phylum Chordata; class Mammalia; order Chiroptera; family Vespertilionidae; genus Lasiurus; species Lasiurus borealis. The sequence continues at coordinate 15,065 of PVJN01024919.1, forward strand.
ATCTACTCTCTCTTCTTGAATCTCAGATGGCCAGAGCAGAACCAATGGTGCTTACCCACCTAGTTAAAGTATGGAGGCAATAGTGGGCTTGGTGGGTCTTGCTCTGGCCTGCTGACCTGCTCCAGAGACCAAGGCAAGTGAGTGGTCAGTGCATAGGCAGGAGCTATTTAACACACAATGGCCTATGCTACCAGCAAGGTGCATTTGAAGTCTCTGGTGACTGTGCTAATCAGATGAGCAATGCCTTCCTTTCAGTCTTGGGGGAAGAGAGTGGAGAGGAGAAAGGAGTCTTGGAGGGGCTGGAAAAATAGTGGAAAGTTGGGCAGAGGTTCCTTTCTTCTCCTAAGTGTGGAAGGTGTTTCCATGAGGAAAGGGAAGAGGTTCAATATCTACTACACATTTATTATCTATTGTTCCTTCTTAACGAACCCATTGGAACTGGACCTGTTATTTCCTGGATTTCTGACAGTTTAAAATGCCTCAACCCTAACTCTTAATATTGAACAGGGGTGCGGAGAAGGCAATCAGTCAAGACAGCCCCTTTTAAAAACTACTTGATTCAAGATACATAACAGGAACAAAACCCTTCCTAACCAAACCCCAAATCGAGCCCACCAGTTAGCTGTGTAGCTCCTTGTGTTGGCTGAAATTCAAGGATTTATAGAATACGATTGAAGGTATAAACTGGTTTTTAACTTCTATCTGCCTAATTGAGCCTACCAAAGCCAATCTGTTTTTAAGAAATTCTTAATGCTTGTAGGACCCTAACACTATGGGAAGTTATTCCTGGCACATTTATAGAGAACTAGTGAGAGGGAATATGAGAAGGCATGAGATAATTGAACACATTAAGTATACCTAGGCAAGTGTGAAGAGACACGGGTTGGAAAACTTATTTGCCTTAAATGAAGCTGAACGTGATTTTAAGCCCAAAACATCTGCATATTAAAAGCCTGCTCCCGTAAAAGAGACTAGCAAGCCCTAGACAGCCCTGCACAATTGCCCTTTTTCTTAGGGCTGCCAGCAATGCCAGAGGGATTTCCTGAGGGCCCAGAAATATCTCCAACCTTTTTTTTCCTGATCTGTTAGACGGGAGTGTTGCAAAGATTAAGAGATAAAGTAATAATTCCTGGATTTTATATTTCTTAAACCTGAATAATTCTCCCTCAAAATCTTGGAGTCACCAGCATAGTCTTGCTAATTTCTTCTTTTGCTAAGTTTTAACATGAAAAAGAAAAAGACCAATCTTCCTCCATATATATAAAAGCCCAATATGCAAATTGTTCCCTCAGGAGTTCTACCAGGAGACTGGGAGTGAGATTGCTCGCTATGACCTGTGCTGACCATCAGGGGGCGGCGCAAAACGAAGGAAGGCCCTGGCCAGCAGCTGGCAGCTTGGGAATCAGCCCTGATCACTGACCAGGCCTAGGGAACTTACCCATGCACGAATTTCATGCACCAGGCCTCTCGTAGATAATGTTAATGTATGTAACGTAGTGTTTTATGCCAGGGACTATTCTAAATGTTTTCCAAATATTAATACAATCTCCCCAACAATTTTGGAGATAGGCACAGTTACTCCCATTTAACAAATGAGGAAACTGACTTACCATTAACAGGTTAAGTAACCTGCCCAGCATTTCAGAGCTTATGGTAGAACCAAGATTCAAGCTACAGTAATCTAGCTCCAGGATCCATGCTCTCAACAAATAGGAGATTGTCTGGAGCTCTTTCCAATTGTTTCACAAAGAAAAGGAATGCACACACTAAAATAAGAGAATGCCATTTCCAAAAATATTTTACATCTCCAAAAGAAAGAAGGAACAGAAAAAAATAGCAGTCCCCAAAACTGAAAAGTAAAAATTGGTTTTATGCTACGCAGTCATTGTGTTCATTTTACTACGGACCCATAAATATTTATGTCTGGGAACATATAGATTCTCCCAGTCCCCAGATCAGCCTTTGGGAACCACCGAGATACAATGTATGGAAAGCCCATCAGACATTAATTGTTGATATGGAGCTAAAAGATGAAGAGCAAGGTGACTCAGAGCCCACCCTCTAGGAGGGCTCACTAAGGCTGTGTTAGCCAAACCAAGTGCATAGAGGTATATTGTCCCCCATGGGTCAGCCACATGGACATCTCTGCACATCTTGGTTTATGGTCAGCATCTGTTTTCTGGTTTTTGAACAACCCATCTCCAATGGCTCCTTCCATCCTCCCTGACATGTGAAGAACAGGAAAGCAGCCTGCAAGGAGCAGCATGCTGGGAAGGAGCCTCCTCCACCATTCCCCACACTTTACATATTCTTTGGTGACAATAGCAAGACTCTGCAGAAAGTATTTCCTCCTCTCATTTTTCTTTACAAAAGAACAAAAACCTGTGGATGGCCTTCTAGTCAACAGCTTCAGGATACACTGTGCCTTTCGGTCCATCGGGCTCCCTACTAATTGTTGGAGCATCTTCAACAATTTCAGCTCAGCTTTGAGGAGGAGGACACTTAGTTACCCGCTAACAGAGTGGGCAAGAATTACGTTTAGTGTAGGCTACCCCACCAGCAGCTGGGACATGATATTAGAATGCTGCTTTCCATATCTTAAGGCAGCTTTTTAGTAACTGAACAATTCCTTTTGAAATTGGGGAGAGGGATAGTCAAGGAAATGGAATGTTTAGTGGTTTTATTGGGAGGGACCATAGAATAGGAGTGAGTGGCTCCGTGCCAGATTCCAATGACTAAGGTTTATAAGACAGCCCAATAAATCTGTTCTGTAATGGACCAGATAGTAACTACTATAGATTTTGGGGGTCATATAGTCGCTGTCACAACTACTCGACTCTGCTGTGATAGCATGAAAGGAGTCATAGACACTACATGAATAAATGAGTATGACTAGGTGCCAATAAATCTTGATTTGTGGACACTGACATTTGAATTTCATGTCATTTTTATATGTTACGAGATACTGTTCCTCTTTTGACTTTTTTCTAGCTATTTGTATGCATAAATACCATCCTTGGTGTGGGTGGGACAAATACAAACAATGGGACAGAGTAGGCCAAACCTTGGTTTATATCTAGAGCTCTGACATTTCTTAGCTGTAAACTCTGGGACAAGCCTTGTTTTGAAGCCTCAGTTCCCTTGTCTATAAAATGGACACAATAATAGCATCAACCTCTTCTGGGTTTTCTGGGGAAGACAGTAAAAGCAAAATACTTCAGCATGGCGACGGCTGTGTACACTCAGCATAAATAAATATGAACTGTACTGTATTACCTTCTCTCATCAAAACACTCAGCAGTTTCTGCCAAATCCATCCAGGTTATTGTCAACCAGGATCAAGGATTTTCATGTCTCTATTAACAAAGAGCCGTTCGAGATATTTCATACTGACATCAGCCATTGTGGGGCCCTAAAACATACCTCAACCCTAGATTCTCTCATTTGTCAGTTTCCTCCTGGATCTTGGTCACTGCAGTTAAAGAGCTGAGGATCAGAATGTGAGGTTGTCAAGATCAGTTTGGCTCAGTGGTCAGAGCATCAGCTTTCGGACTGAAAGGTCCCAGGTTCGATTCCGGTTGGGGGCATGTACCTTGCTTGCGGGCACATCTCCACTGTGGGGCATGCAGGAGGCGGCTGATCCATGTCTCTCTCTCATTGATGTTTCTGACTTTCTATCTCTCTCCCTTCCTCTCTGTAAAAAATCAATAAAATATATTTTTTAAAAAAAAGAAGGAAGGAAGGAAGGAAGGAAGGAAGAAAAGAATGTGAAGTTATCATGCTCCAAACCAGAAATAATGATTTTTTTTTTTAGCCCTGGCCAATCCTCATGACCACTGGCGTCCTGCTAAGGACCCTCTGCAGTTCTTTCTCTTCATCTTCACAACAACTGAAGGTGCTGATGAGATTATGAGCTCCAGTTTTCAGAAAATAAACCCAAAGTGTAGGAGGGTTGGATAACTAGGCAAGCCCACAAGCCAGGTAACCAGAAATCATGGGGTTCCTTCCTGAACCACAGCTCCTGCTTTGTGGCAAAGAAAGAGATGACCATCTTTTAGGGTCCCCATGCTTCACTGATTGAACTCATATCCTAGACCCTTGAGGACCTTGTTAAAATGCTGGTTCTGAGTTATGAGGCCTGGGAAGGTCCTGAGGTTCTGCATTTTGCAAAGCTCTCACGTGATGCCAACACTACTGGTCCTAGGATTACGCTTTGAGTAGCAAATCTATATCAGGGGTGGGGAACCATTTTTCTGCCAAGGGCCATTTGGAAATTTATAACATCATTCTTGGGCCAAATAAAGTTATCAACTTAATATGCCAAAGCAATTTCTTCACCAATACAGTTCCTAGGGCACTGGAAACTAAAGAGAAAATAAACAAATGGGACTACATCAAAATAAAAAGCCTCTGCACAGCAAAAGAAACCATCAACAAAACAACAAGAGAGCCTCTGCATGGGAGAACAGATTTGCCAATGCTATCTCCGATAAGGGTTTAATCTCCAACGTTTACAGGGAACTCATACAACTTTAAATATATATATATATATATATATATATATATATATATATATATATATATATATATATAAAACCCAATCAAAAATGGGCAATGGACCTAAATAGATACCTTTTGAAAGAGGACATAGGAAGGCCAAGAAACATATGAAAACATGTTCAAAGTCACTAATCATCCAAGAAATGCAAATCAAAATGACAATGAGGCACCATCTCACACCTGACAGAATGGTTACCATTAACAAATCAACAAACGACAATGCTGGTGAGGATGCAGAGAAAAAGGAACCCTCGTGTACTGCTGGTGGGAATGCAGACTGGTGCAGCCACTGAGGAGAACAGTATGGAGTTTCCTCAAAAAATAAAAATGGAACTCCCATTTGACCCAGTGATCCCACTTCTAGGAATATATCTCAAAAAACTAGAAACACCAAGCAGAAAGGATATATGCACCCCTATGTTCATAGCAGCAGAATTCACCATAGCTAAGATTTGGAAACAGCCTACGTGCCCATCAGCAGATGAGTGTATTAAAAAACTGTGGTACATCTACACAATGGAATACTATGCTGTGGTAAAAAAAAAAGAAGGAACTCTTACCATTTGCAATAGCATGGCTAGAACTGGAGAGCATTATGCTAAGCAAAATAAGTCAGTCAGAGAAAGACAAATATCACATGATCTCATTCATTTGTGGAATATAATGAATAACATAAACTGATGAACAAAAACAGATCCAGAGACCGAGAAGCACTGATCAGATGCTCAAACCTCAGATGGGGGGTAGGGGAGGGTAGGGGTAAAGGGAAGAAATAAACCAAAGGACTTATATGCATGCATATAAGCATAACCAATGGACACAGACACCAGCGGGGTGAGGGCATGAATGAGGGTGGGGGGGACAATGGAGGGATAAGGACACATATGTAATTCCTTAATCAATAAAGAAGGAAAAAAATTATCAACTTAAAAATTAGCCCACTATATTTGGTCAAATATTTAATTAACTCACCCCTAATGCCTTGGTAGGGCCAGATCAAATTATTTCGAGGGCCTTATATGGCCCATGGCCAGATGTTCTGGATGAAGTGAGAAATGTGAATTTTCCCCACTAATGACCAAGGTGATCCATACAAAATGAGTCAATGACTATAGGTTTCTCATGGTGGAGAGTCTTTGGAGCCAGACTGCAGAGGTTATACGTATGAGTCTACCAGGTGCCAGATGTGTGGCCTTAGGGGCAATCTCTCAACCTTTCTGTGCTTCATGTTTCCCGCAATAAAGGTAAAAACTCTTAATCACATAGGGCTGAGATAATGATTCAATATGATTACATATCATACTGAATATATATATATGAAGTAGAAGATAATAAGATCATGAAAAATGAAGATCCTTACCAAAGAAGTCTCTAAAATTGTGCTCCCCACCCCCTCGGCACAGCTAATAGCTTGAGCAGATCCATCCAAATCTGCTTATCATTCAAGCCATTTTACAGTTAAAATGGCTTGCATCCAGTCAGTCACAAAATTAAATGACAGAGAAAGTTCGTCTTGAAAGGGCAGGACCTAGAGGCCAACAAGGAAGCAACCCTTTCCATCTTATTTATTATTTATTTATCTGAGGGACATGTCCATTCCCTGGACCTCTGGGTACAAGGAACAATTGAGAAACATGCAATACTTTCCTAAAGGGACACAAATCTGAACTCTACCAAAGCAGCTTCTTGCTTAGGTCATGTCAAAGTGTCATTCATCATTAGGGAGTGTGCTCCCAGGCATCATAACCCTCAAAAACAATTAATCTCCAGTAAATATGTCACTACTGTCCATATTCAGGGAAATGCCTCAGTGGTCTCATCTGTAAAATGAACATTCTGAGCAAGATAATCCAGTGCTAACGTTCTATGAAGTCAAATTTGTGTCCTTTACCCACATTGCACCGCCTCCTCAAGTGAATCTAAGGTCATTCCATGCCCCTACCCTCATCTGATGAGCTCTTGTTCACGAAGTGTCAACCAACACCCCCTGAGGTCTGTGGGTGATAAAGGACAGTGCCAGCCACACAGGACATGCTCAATAAAGGATGGCTGTGATTAGAACAAAAGCAGGGCTCCATCTTATTTTTTTTAATATGTTTTATTGGTTTTTTTACAAAGAGAAAGGGAGAAGGATAGAGAGTTAGAAACATCGATGAGAGAGAAACATCAATCAGCTGCCTCCTGCACACCTCCTACTGGGGATGTGCCCATAACCAAGGTACATGCCCTTGACTGGAATCGAACCTAGGACCTTTCAGGTTATGGCAGGGCTCCATCTTTTGTTGTTGTACTTTAATCCTTGTTCAAGGATGTGTTTTCACTGACTTCAGAGAAAGGGAAGAGGAGGAGAGAGAGAAACATTGCCTATGTGCCCCAGCCAGGGGTTGAACCTGAAACTCAGGTATGTGCCCAGACCAGGAATCGAACCTGAGACCTTTTAGTGCACAGGATCACACTTCAACCCTCTAAGCCACTCCAGCCAGGGCCAGGGCACCATCTTTTAAACAGAACCACAGTGTGACCTGATCATGTCATCTAGTTACTGGATATCAACTGGAATGGCAGTAGATGGGTGGAATGGCCAAGGCCAAATGGGAACTTCGGTCCTTGCTCTTTCTCAAGTTGAACTGGCAATTTACCACGCGGCTGAGAAGCTAAGTGAGAACGAGACTGAAAGAAGGGATCTACTGGTTGGAGATCTTCAGGACCTATCGGAAACCTCATCTCTCAAAATTTCAGCTGTGGCTGAAATTCCTGGCACACGGGATGGCCATCAGTTCCTGGAACACTCTGGCAGCTCCCACCTCAAGGGTGTGCAGAGTCAGCTTTTCTGCTGCAGCCCGTGGCTTCCTAAGAGGTGGGAGTGACAAGAAGTCAAGTACCCGCTGCTTTCAGAAGCAGCCCAATGGCCCAATGCAACTTTCAGCCGGTAGGGAACGGGAGTCAATGAAGTGTCCCAGCCTCCCTCCCTCTGACAATTTTCTAACAGTTTCAATGTGGTTTCTCAGAGGAACTCCAGTGACATTGGGATTCATATGTTCACAGTTGTGACCAGTTCTCTCTCTCTTTCCCTGTTCCCCCCCTCCCACTCCATCTCTTTACTGGCTTTTCCTCACCTGCCTCACTCCTGACATTACCTCTCAAACTACCAGGACCCAAGCCCTTGTCTTAGTCTCCAATTTGGGAACCCACACTGAGACCCCTGACCACTGCAAAGTCTTGTTCAAAGTCCCATAGCATCTGTATGGAGTCACAGCCCTTGTCACAATGCACTGTGACTGCAGAACTAGGAGGTCCACCAAGGCCAGGATCAAGTCCATCTCAGTCACTCTGGAGCCCCAGGTGCCTTGGCACAGAGGAAGCACTCTGTAACTGATAGCGGAGCGGGTGCCAGCAATACATCTGCTGCCTGGGCATCAGGGGATCAGGAGGCCACCCCTGGTCTTTTCAACAATGCAGAGAAGTCCTTTTCTGTTTTAGAAAGACTTGTAAATAAACTAAGATGGAGTCATTAGCAGCAGGGGAAAAGACATCTAAAGAAAGTCCAATGCCAAAACCGGTTTGGCTCAGTGGGTAGAGCGTCAACCTGCGGACTGAAAGGTCCCAGGTTCCATTCCGGTCAAGGGCACACACCTTGGTTGCAGGCACATCCCCAGTAGGGGGTGTGCAGAAGGCAGCTGATCGATGTTTCTCCCTCATTGATGTTTCTAACTCTCTATCCCTCTCCCTTCTTCTCTGTAAAAAATTAACAAAATATATATTTTAAAGAAGGTCCATCTTCCCTTAAGCTCACCCACCACGTACCACCGAACATACTGCAGGCTTCTCTGCTCTATGCTTGCCTCCTGGGGGGAACTCAGCCTCATCTACTTCCGACTGCCCATCCCCACACATCACCTCAGCCTCCTCCTCCTCCTCCTCCTCCTCCTTCCACATCTCCTCTTCCCTCTTTGTTCCAGTGCTCCGTATTCTATCTAGGAATCACAGCAGAGGACTAGATCAAAGGAAAGTAATTCGAACAAGTAAAGCTGATTGTGCTACTGCTGTTCCTTTAAATCTCTTTCTTCCCCAGGCTTAAAGCTAGATGCTGCAAATTAGCCTCCTGTGGCTCAAGGGTGGTTGGTAGATGTGTTTCTGAGAAGCCCGTGCGATGTTCCTAAAGTTGCCAATATTTAAGACTCCACGTGCCCAGCTACTCTTGAAATATTAAAGATTTGGGAACACAGGCCCACACTGGGGTGGGCTTAACTGCTTCCTAGAGATGGGAACCACAGCCCCCCAGATGCTGCAGTCCCCAACACCCTCTTTTGCCTCTGACTCTGAGACTCCTGTCAGTTGCCATGTATAATCCTGATGTGCAAAGTTTACTTTGTTCTTTCTTGTTACCTGCTTGGCCCTGGGGGGAAAGGGAGGAGTGCATCTGAGCTTGCTACTCCATATTTTAAAATATATTTTATTTATTTATTTTTTTTTATAGAGAGGAAGGGAGAGGATAGAAAGTCAGAAACATCAATGAGAGAGAGACATCAATCATCCGCCTCCTGCACGCCCCCTACTGGAGATGTGCCCGCAATCAAGGTACATGCCCCCGACCAGAATCGAACCTGGGACCTTTCAGTCCACAGGCCGATGCTCTATCCACTGAGCCAAACCGGTCTCGGCTTGCTACTCCATATTTAAACACTTGGAAAAAAAAACAAGTCCCAGCTGCATGTTCCATGTGTTGTTGTTTTTTTGTTGTTTGTTTGTTTTTAATTTTTATTGATTTTTTCATAGAGAGGAAGGGAGAGGGATAGAAAGTCAGAAGCATTGATGAGAGAGAGACATCGATCAGCCACCTCCTGCACATCCCACACTGGAGATGTGCCCGCAAGCAAGGTACATGCCCCTGACCGGAATTGAACCTGGGACCTTTCAGTCCGCAGGCCAACGCTCTATCCACTGAGCTAAACCGGTCTCGGCTGTTCCATGTGTTTTAAGTGCCTCTGACAAGAGGTTAGAGCTTCCTGCTCTGATGTATCAGGCCTATGCCATTATTTGATGATAATGGTGATGATGATGAAATGATTCCTGATCTTGATGACAACAGTGATGATGATGATGATGAAATCATTCCTGGGTAATGGAGAGCAGTTACTCTTGCACATCTGTCTGTTTAATTCTACAGGCGCTTTTTTTTTTCATGAAATCATTAATGCTGAGGGATTCCGCAGTGATGAGGGATAAGGGGCAAAAACAGAAAGGAGAGGCCGGCAGGGGGCACAGCTCAGCTACGCTTGCATTGCCCTTGCTTCCTTCAAAGGGCGAGGAGACTGGTGAGCAAAAGAAAAGAAACTCTTCCCGTCCATCCCTTAGATTCTAATTCTGGCAAGAACACAGACTTCTTCATCTTACCTCTGAAGCTATCAAGTCAAGTTCAAGAACCAGTCCACGTGAACCCCGAGCAAGGGGAGGACTTTGGGAGCATCGTGTAAGTCAGCCTGCCTCAGCGTGAAAAAAGGACGCTGACAGTTTGAATCACGCTTACAGATCTATAAACCAACCCACAGAAAACTCCAGACTCCTGCAGAGCTAGAAGTTAATGACAAAACATCTCCATGACCTCTCAGAGCTCAAAGACAGAATGTAAACAGCTGTGAGACATCTCACTTACCGAAGGACCAACATTCTTCCAACATTTAATCTGTCACTAAACCAATATTTGCCCGTGTGCAAGGACCCAAGGCAGGCACGGGAACTGCCTTTGGGAGTGGCCTATCAGGAAAGACTAATTAAACACACAATTATAATTATTTTATTCATTACAAGTGTGATGAGTGGCATAAAAAAAAAAAGACAATATATGGGAACGTTTACAAAGAGCCCTCGCCCACCTTTCTAACCTAAGGAAAAAGCAGTTACGCTAAGACCTAAAGGGTGAGTCGAAGTTGCCCAGGCACAGAGCCTGTCCATCTTTATTGAGCACTTACTATGAGCCCCAGGCATTGGGGTTAGAGAAATTATCAACAGATTTTCCTCAAAGAACTCAGTCGACCAGGGGTACATAGGTTTCCATCAGATCTCCTGCTGGGAAATGATGGGATCATTTTTAAAATGTTCGGATACTCAGAAGAATTCAACCAAAAACCTTCCTAATTGCAAATGTTCTGCTGTGAGTGTAGAGAATTTCTCTAATAATTTGATAAAAACAGATGAAAATGAGAAACTGTCAAATCCCATGAAACACCTGAGGCTTCACCAAGATAACAAGGCATGTTGTCTGGGGATGTACAAGCCACACAACCATCCAAGAGAAAGGTTAAACGTGGACTTGAATAAAGAGAGTGAGGAGGATATTAAACTTTTGAGGCTGTAAAAAACTGCTTGATGATTAGTAATATTAATCGTCATCATTATAAATGTTAATGATAACTAAACACCATGACAAATCTTATGTGCACTTAATCAACATACTTAATTCCGCAGATAGGTACAACTATTTCCCCAATTTTGTGGATAAGGAAACTAGCAATCATAGCAAATAAGAAAGTTCTGTTTATGGCACTGTGGCAGACTAGTAACCTGAAAACTAAAGTCTACACAGCACTAGACACGGTAAATAGAATGATACGTCTGTTTCATCGCAAAATGGAGATGGCAAGTAATTTGATCCTCAAAGTGTCAAAATCAAAGCGTGAACTGTATACTGGAGCCATGAAGAGATATAATCCCTTGGGGGCTGATTGGGACAAGTGGCTGGACTCACTGAGCAAAGAGCTTGGGTTTTAATGGCCACAGGAGGATAAAAGATGAGGTGGTGGGCCTGTGTGGGGTAGGTAGTCAGGACTGAGACTCCTCCCTATAAAGAGTTACAGCCTCAGTACAAAAAAAGACAATAGTCAGAAATCCACCCACTGGGACAGAAAGACTATAAAGAAACCTCTCTCTCCTAGGCTCTGGGTAGAGTGGGGCCAATGGCTACTCAGAGAATTTGTATCCATGGACCTTCATCCTAAGAATTGGGGCTCTAATATTCATTTACTGAGTGGTCCAGGAAGCCCCAAAGTGAGAACTTAACCTAAAAACATTATCCTAAGCAAGAGATATATCTTAGGTCCTTTGTAGAACCAAATCAAAAGACATACCTTTAACCTGAACTATTCCAAGTCCCATAAATAAAGTCTTTCTGAAAACTAGTCTACAATCCAAAATCATAACAAAATAGGAAAAAGGTCCATCACAAATAAAAATCAGTAATCACAATAAACAATAGAAAGACCTCCAAGTAATAGAATAATCTAATAAAAACTATAAAATATTTAAATCAATTGAAGACTTAAAGAAATTAATTAAGCATAAGATCAAGACATTATCAACAAAGATTTGTGGAAAAGTATCTCTAGAAAATAAAAAGAAAATTATTGAAAATAAAATCTTGGCCCAGCCGGTGTGACTCTGTGGTTGAGCATCAAACTATGAACCAAGAGGTCACGGTTCGATTCCCAGTCAGGGAATATGCCTGCATCACAGGTTTGATCCCCAGTTTGGGGTGTGCAGGAGATAGCTAATTAATGATTCTCTCTCATCATTGATGTTTCTCTCTCTCTCACTCTCCCTTCCTTTTTGAAATCAATAAAAATCTTTTTTAAATATTTTAAGTAAAAATTATAGAAAAAGTATGTTTAAAAAACCTGTGCTATATTAATAAAGGGCAGTTTTGTAAGTAAAAGCACTAAGAATTAAGGAGGATTCTTACATAGTATTAAAGATACAATTCATCGGAAAAAGATAAAAAACATTCATATCTTTTACTCACCTTATAAACATAATCTAAAATGTACTTAAAACAAAATGACAGAACTAAAAGGAAAAACAGACAATCTCCAAACATATTTTCAGTGATTAAGGAGACCAAAAAAAATTAGGAAAGAGCAAGGTTGATCTGATGATTCCTGACTCTTGAACATTTAGAGAGTACACATCCTTTGGAAGCTCACAGGCATCGGGTATAAAACCTGTCCACTTAGTTGATCACACAGCAAGTCTCAACAAATTAGAGACCACAAGGCATAAAAGTGAGGAATCAATAATAAAATATAACTTAGAGAGATTTGAAGATGGCAGTGTAGGTAGAGAGATTAAACAGAGACCTTATGTGCATATTTGCATTACCTATGGACATAGACAATAGGGTGGCAAAGGCCTGGGACAGGGCAGGAACCAGGTGAAGGAGGGTAAGGGGGGAGGGCGGAGAGGGACATCTGTAATAATCTCAACAATAAATATTAAAAAAGAAAAAAGAAAAAATACTTAAATGTATATACAGTGGTACCTCGAGATACGAGTGCCCTAACATACGAGATTTTTGAGATACGAGTGATTTTTGCATTGAAATACGAGCAACATTTGAGATAGGAGTAATCGAGAGGATCAGCCGGCTGCACACGACAAGCCAGTTTACCTCAACTCAAGCATCTCATAGTTTCCCACGCCTCAAGGTTACGGAACAAATTAAACTCGTATCTTGAGGTACCACTGTGTGTGTGTGTGTGTGTGTGTGTGTGTGTGTGTGTGTGTGTATTTAGAAATTAGAAGTTGTAGGGGCTTTTAGTTACCATGGGAGAAATAGTAAATATTTTTAAGAGTTACTCAAGTCTTATTTACAGCAAAAAGAAGATACCATGTTTCAAAACAAATGGGAAGGAACTAGAGAAATTAAAGGGCATTTTATAGCTGTAAACACTTACATTAGAAAGGTAGATTGAACATTAATAAGCTGAGCATCAATATTAAATAGAAAAAAAACCAAAGTACATAGAAGGAAGAAAGTAATAAAGTTAGAGCAGACAAGGAAATATGAAACAGATTTAAAGAGGTCTGGCAAAACACAAAATCTGTGTTTTTTTTTTAATCTAACAAAGTGATAATAACTGGAGAGGCAGGGAGGTGAAGTGGTAGAAAGCATGAGCTCTGGAGCTGACTGTCTGGTTTGAGTCCCCACTCTGCCACTTACTAGCCTAATGGCCGTAGGCATGTGACTCATGGCCGGTAATGGTGGAATCACAGTTCCAATCCTAGGCTGCTGGAACTCTGTCCCCAGACACTAATTGGTTATTCTTATGACATGATTTCTCAGTAGTGGACTCTGATAAGAGTGCCTTCCTCCCATAATGAAACTGAGGATTATTATCCCAATTTAACAGACGGAGTAACTGAGGTTTGAGGGTTTTATATAATTCTCCCCTTATATAAAGAATTGGAACAGACTCAAGACCAGATCTCACTCTGAAATTGGTCTTCTTAACTATCATGTCATCTATGAGAGGAGAGGAACATCTCTGTCAGCCACTCAGCACAGCAATACTCTGGAAAGCTACTTACTGTATATCCAACTTCAGGGAAGATGCCTTTTTTAAAAAATAGATTTTATTGATTTTTTTACAGAGAGGAAGGGAAAGAGATAGAAACATCGATGAGAGAGAGACATCAATCAGCCGCCTCTAGCACTTCACCCAATGGGGATGTGCCCGCAACCAGGATACATGCCCTTGACCAGAATTGAACCTGGGACCCTCCAGTCTGCAGGCCAACGCTCTATCCACTGAGCCAAACCAGTTTCGGCAAAGACGCCTTTTTTAAGGCAGAATGTAAAGAGAAGGGGAAAATGCCCATTGTTCATATACAGAATTACCTACTCTTTCTTACGGTAAATCCAGTGGTTTAAGATTATGTGCTCTGGAATTAGAAATATTAAGGATAATTGCTAATACTTATTAGACACTTACAAGCATAATGCTAAGCTCTTTCAATCTTATCAATCCCTTTTCACATCTATTATTATCCCATAATATTAACAACCTCAGGTGCAGAGAAGTTAACCTCCCCCAGCTATAAATAGGCAGAGGCAGGATTCCATCCCAGGCCATCTAACACCACAGCTTCTCCACATTAAACTCCTGGGACCCAACCTCCTCATCCCATTGATTGGAGATGACAGCACCCACCCTCATGAACTCCGAGGAGGAATTGAGACGAGGTAGGTAAAGCCCCAGCACAATATCTGGCAGGAGGATGATAATGGTGCCGATGGCGATGACAGCAGGGACTCGCAAAGATCTAAGCCTAGAAGGATGGCGCCATTCCTGATCGCTCCAGAATAACTAACTGTATAAAACCCTCAAAAAGAAATCTTTCCCGCCGACACCGGTTTGGCTCAGTGGGTAGAGTGTTGGCCTGCGGACTGAAGGGTCCCAAGTTCGATTCCGGTCAAGGGCACTTATCTTGGTTTCGGGCACATCCCCAGTGGGGGGCGTGCAGGAGGGGGCTGATCGATGTCTCTCTCTCATCAATGTTTCTCACTCTCTATCCCTCTCCCTTCCTCTCTGTAAAAAATCAATAAAATATATTTTTTAAAAAAAGAAAATAAATCTTTCCATTTCTCGCCCACAGATCTTCAAGGGGACGTTCTGTGCTTTATGTGAAAGCTCATTTTCAAAATCAAAATCATGGCCTTGCACATTACGTGAGGATATGAGGAAAAGTATTTAAAGGAACCTAACAAAGAGAATTGTAGAAAAGTTGGGGTGGGAGGAGGAGAGCCCATTGCCCAATGCAATAACTCTAGCCTTGAACTTGTTTTCCAGAATACTTGAAATATCAGCGATAGCAGAATAAACGACCAATTAATCAGGGTGTCTGTTCTGTGTGTGAATCGCTGTTGCCATCTACAGTTAAAAATGGGGCATGCAACCCTACCAAATAATCCTAAAAAAAAAACACCACAGTCCTGGAGGGGGCGGTGCTTAGAAAATGTGCTTGTTCCAGGAGAACTGAAAGGGAAAACGCTACCTGAAGGAGCAGCTCTTTCTCCACCACCTCTTCCGTCTTGCTGATGAGACGCTTCTGCAGGGTGTGAATTTTCTCTATCAGCTCGTAGGTAGTGGGGTCACTGGCCTGGTCAAGGGGACAAAATAAAAGACATTGAGACACCACCAG